>PVHT021183666.1:5467741-5587003 GCA_004024745.2 Catagonus wagneri
CCCCACACCCTCGCCTCGCCCGGCCGCTGCCCTCCGTCCTCAGACGCCCAGCTCTCCTGGCCCCCCACCCTCCGTGCCCGGACTCTCCCGACCCCGGGCTTCCGGCGGGTCCTGGCACGCCCTGTCCCTGGTCCCCAAGCTCGGGCTCCCTGGGTCCCGGCCCCAGCTCGCGGCCCCCGCCCTCTGCCCCCTCCCCGAGGCCGTCCCCTTTCCCCGCAGGACGCCAGCTTCCCTCCACGGCCAAGAAGCCTTAGGTGGAGTCCAGGAGGGAGCACGGAGCCCCGGCTGTGTCACAGGTCTCGGCGTGGGGCCAGCGTGGGAGCCTGTGTGCAGCTCAGTCCCCCGAGCAGCAGCGTTTAACCCCGTCGAGGCCCTGCCCCATCTCCCAGGGATGCTGGGAAAGGAGCGCCAGCCCCGGCCTCGGATCGCTTCACTGAGAGCGCAGGGAGATGCTCGGCTCGCTGTTGGGCTGGGCTGGGCCGGAAACCCCAGGGAAGGGCACGCGTCGGGGGGCGCGGAGGCCACGGTGCCTTTCTCCATGCGCATGTTGGCGGGGTCGGGGGCTGGGGGCAGCTGAGAGAGGAGGAGCCCGCAGACCTGGATTTGGAGCCGACAAGAGCCGTCTGAAAAGTTCCAGACCCGGCCCGGCTGCAGCTTAAAATTCCCACCCCTTTTGGCCCTGGGGCCTCGGGGACCACCTGAACCGATCCCTTAAACAGCGAACGCAGTTGAGGTCGCGGGAGGGGGCTGGCCCAAGGCCACTGGGCCCAGGGGCCCCAGAAGGCAGGCCTCGCCCCACTCTACATCTTTCACTTTCATTGTTACGGTCCCAGCGGGAAGCGGGAAGCAGGAGGAAATCGGCTCCTCCCCCAGCCGCGACGAGCGCGGCAGCCAGCAGAGGTCAGGTCCCGGGCAGCCCCTAGGACCCTACACCAAAGGGGAACAGGGACCCCCTGAAGCGGGTCTGGGTCTGGGTCGGCGCTGTTCGGGCCCCCACCCTGAGGGGAACCCGGCACATCCGCCTGCTTCTGGAAGACATCCCCCGCAAAAAAAGAAAAGAAGAAAGGAAAAAAATCCATTTTACTGAGTCACACCCAGCTGTAAACATGTCACCGTGGGAGCCCCACCCCACCCCCGGGCCACACAGTCGGAGGTGAAATGACCAGGTAGAGAGGAGGGTCACGGGTAGGCGCTAAGCAGGGCAGCCGGCGGCGGGTAGATGCAGCAGGCTCCGCGTTTCCGGGACGCGGCCCCAGGGAGGGAGGGATTAGGGCAGGAGACGGGGCCCAAGCTCCCAGGAGCCTGAGGGGGAGTCCCAAAGGCCCAGGCGGCTTAGGAAGCCTTTTCCTGAAGCTCCCCCCACCCACAGGGCCTCGAGCCCCTCTGCCCTCTGCCCCCTAACCTCCAGGGCAGCCGCTGCAGTGAGGGTGAGGGCTGCCCCAGCCCCCAAGGCCTGCCCAGCCCAGTCCAGTTTACTGCTCCCCCGTGAGCCTCCGAGCTATGCTGGAGCCTCAAGACCACAGGTGAGACGCCCCAGCTTCTCAGAGTCCCGGTCTGGGCAGCTCCTCAGGGGGCAGCACGGGGCCTGGGTCCCTCTGCGCCGCCGTCCGACTGGAATGTGGCAGTGAGGTGGGTGAGGAGGGGGCTCATCCTCCGGCCGCCCGACCCCGTCCTTGTCCCTGCTGCTGCTCTGGCCTTGGCCTCAGAGCTACACAGCAGTCTCCTGGTCCTCCCTCTGGATCATCTGGTAGTGCTGCCGGTTCTCCAAGTACGCGGCCAGTTCTGTGTCCTGAGCCTTCTCAGCCCGCTGCCGGGGAGTGTCGCCCTGGAGGAGGGGGATCCTGCCTTCAGCTCAGGGACCTGTCCGCCCCTCTGGGCTTAGAAGGCAGGGGATCTCTCTTCCCTGGGCCCCACCTTGCTGGCTCAGGGTCTGGACCGTGAGGCTATAGAACGGCTCTGAATCCTGGCTCTGAATCCCGAGGCTGCCCTGCCCCCTGCTAGTCTGCTCACCTGCTGGTCTGTCTTCATGAGAGAGGCCCCAGCCTCCACGATGTAGTGGCAGATGGTGCGCTGGCCCAGGGCCGCCGCCTGGTGCAGACAGGTCTCTCCACTGGGGGAAGAGAACAGGCTGTGGACCCCATCCAGCGTTCTGGGCCCTCCTGTCCCCCGAGGGCCATCAGAAAAGGCAGGAAGTTCAGGGTCCCACCGTGGGTGGGGGGAGGGCAGAGGACAGAAACAGCCAAGAAGGGTTTATGGCTCTGACAGAACCATATGGGAGGGCCCAATAAAGGCGGTTACCAGGGTAACCAGGGTCCTGCGCTGCCCAGATACTCACTTTTCCTCCACAGCATCAAGGATCTCTGTGGGGGCTGGAGAAGAGGGAGGGGACATCAGACAGGCCTGGCAGCCTCTCCCCCCTCACCCCCGCACCCCAGGGCCCCAGTGGCACCGCTCACCATGGTCCAGCAGGTAGCGGACCACTTCCTTGCTGCCGGTGCTGACAGCGTGGTGCAGGAGCGTGCGGCTCCGCTCGTCACGGTGCAGGAGGTCACCCCCGGCTTGGTGCAGCTCCTGGAGCTGCGGGCAGGAGGCAGGGCAGGGCTGGGGCTCCTCCAGGCCGCCCTCCTGCCAGCCACTGAAGCACTCCCCAGCTCACACAGGCCCCAGGCTCCCTAGAGTCTGGAGGTCTTTCTGGAGCGCAGGGGAGGGACCTCGGGCTCCTCTCATCCCAGGTGCCCCCCAGACTCCCCAGGAACAATGAAGATCAAGCCCTGAGGCCTGCAGTTCCTCTAAGACTGCCTTCTTTCTGAACACCGGGGACAGTGGACTGAGCCAGGTGTCCCTATGAGGGACACCAATTGTGGGCCAAACAGGGACGGGGTGGGTGGAGCGGAGTCACATGGAGACCCTGCAGCGGGCCAGGCGATGGCAGATGACTGCACCTGAACAGGTGAGCTCTTGGCCCAACCTAGAGGCCCCACTGCCCGAGGGGGAGAAGGCCGAGCCTGGCCCCGGTACCTTACAGAAATCGTTCCTCTTGGCGGCCTCGATCAGCTCTTCACCTGCACGGAACACCTGCCTGTTACACTCTGGGGCTGGAGGCCTGGGCACGTGAGGGCACGTGGACACACACGTGATGCACCACGGCGTGGAGCAGTGGGCCCGTCGGGGCACGTGCGCCGAGGGCTGTGGGCTCGTGGTGAATGTGACCATAGCTATGTTCCTGTGAGGCTGCGTGGGCTCCACCCCGCCCCACCGAGCCTCGGTCCCACAGCCAGGGAGGAGGCAGGGGCCCTGCAGGGAGAGGCCTCACCTGTAGGGGGTGCAGCATCCCCTGGCAGTGACCTGCAAACAGAGCAGGAGGAGATGTGACAGGGAGGCGGATGACAGGCCCGGCTTGTCGCCCTCCCCGGCCCCGACCCGGGGTGCCTTTTTTAAGTTCCACAGTTTATTGAGTGCCTCCTACATGCCAAGTGCGGCTCTGGGCACTGGCGATACGGCAGTGAATGCGACAGGTGGAGAACTTGCTCTCAGAGAGCTTACATTCTAGTCAGGGAGACAAACAAGTAAACAAATAAATAAGGTATTTTGAGGGAGCAGAAAGTGCTATGAAGAACACAAGACAGGGGAGCGTGACTGCACAGCAGCTCCAGATGGGGTTCTTGGAAGACTCCTCTGAGGAGCAAACACCCAAGCTGAGACATGAATGAGGGGGCAGCTCTGTGAAGATCGGGGAGGCACGTCTGAGGCAGCAAGGTCAAGTCCAGAGGCGGGCAGACTTGAGGCCTCAAGGAACTGAGAGGTGAGTGAGGTGGACTGTGGTGGCGGAGGAGAGCTGGTGCTGGCGGGGTCAGGGACCACCAGGCTCAGGCTGTGTAGGAGCAAATGACCTGCAGTGACCGGGTACAGGGGAGGACACGACCACAGGGTGCAGGGAGAGAAGGTTCCAGGCTAGGGAGAGAGAGCAGGAGGCCAGAGGTGCAGTGGCGTGGACAGGTGGCGTGCTCAGATGTGGGTGGGGAGCTGACAGGACCTGTGAAGGGTCAGACATAAGGGTGGGCGGGGAGCAGCCAGGAAGGGAGCGCAGGTCTCTGCCAGGGCAGCAGCCTGGACAGTGACGCTACTTCCTGGGTGGAGGGATTGCTGGCTGGGCTCTGGCTGGGTTCAGTTTCCTGCCCGTGGGTCGGCGGTGCAGGATCAGTGGGGACCCGCGGGAGGCGGGCTTACAGGGGGCCTTAGGGCCAGGGCACTGGAGGAGGCTCGGGACTCACCGGGGCGTGGGTGAGCAGGGCGAGGCGGGGAGAGGGGAAGTGGGGGTTGGGAGGTCAGGCCGGGCAGATGCCCCCAGCAGCTCGGGGTCCAGGATATAAATCTCATCCTGTGCGATCTCGGTCACATAGTTGAGGTGTTCCTGTGGGTGGGGAGGTCAGAGCCGAGGGTCAGGGCAGTGCAGGGCAGCTGGGGGTGGGGGTGAAGAGGTCAAGGCCAGCACACTTGGGGAAGCCTCTGCTATGAGCAGGAACACCGACAGGAGGCAGCCAGGCCGGCGGTCCTGCCAGTCCACTGTCCCCTCAGCTCGCCACTCTCCTCTCCTCTCCCGCCACCCGAGCCCAGCCCCTTCCCAATGCTGAGCCTTCACCCAGGTGACCTGGCCTGGCCAGAAGTGCCTTTTCTTCCTTCTCTTCTGTGTCTTGCCGGATGACACCTGTGCTTCAAGGCCCCCGCCCCGACCCAGTGACCTTTTCTGGGTACACCAGCTCCCTTTTGTTTCTCTGTTTTTTTTTTTTTCTGGCTGCGCCCGCGGTATACAAAAATTCCCAGGCCAGAGACTGAACCCGCGCCATAGCAGCGACCCAAGCCACTGCAGTGACAACGCCAAATCCTTAACCTGCTGCGCCACAGGAGAACTCCGCCAGCGCCCTTTTCTTGTGCACTCCCCATCCATGGACACGGACCAGCGGGAACGCACTAGGACTGCGAGGACGGGCTGCACCCGGCTGCAGAGGAGAGCCGGAAGGAGAGGTGCCCCCAACCCCCGGACCTGGATCCAGCAGTGGACGGAGCAGGATGCGAGCACTCACCTGGGCCCTGTCGATTCTGTAGAAGCGGCTGGCAGTGGTGGCTGTGGGAAGAGAGGTGCTGAGGAGGGGGCCCGTCCAGGGCCAGGTCTTCTGCTGCCCCACCCAGGGCCCCCGGGGAGAGAGCAGGACGAGGCCCAGGACCTCCGAGAGCTGGCCCTTCCGGGCTACTCACCATCCAGGAAGCACCACTTGGGAGACAGTTTCTGGCACATGGGGGACTTGGCTCCAGCACCTTCGGGCTCCTGTGAGAGAAGCAAAGGCTGGGGCTGGAGGCGGTGACCAGAGCCCGGGCAGGCAGGGACAGCCCAGGCAGGTCCCGAACCCGCTCCTCACCTGCCGGAGCCTCTCGATGTGGGCTCGGCACAGCTCCAGGTCACTGTCTCCTGGGACCACCACGGTGCCCAGCGGCACGGCTGGGGGACAGAGCGGCCATCAGCACCCCACAGCCCTGCCCCCGGGGGCCCGGGACTCCTCAGTGCCCCCAGCCCTGCTTGCCACTCACAGGCCTCTTTGAGCTGCTCCTTGTCATAGTGCAGGGCCTCGTAGTCGTGCATGCTGACCCTGCTCACCTGGATCCGCAGCTGCTCCGGCACCGGCTGCTGGCTGCGGGCGGGGCGGCAGTCGGCACTCGGCAAGGGCCCTGCCCAGGCTGCCAGTCCCCGCTGGGCACTGAACCATGTGCCCCCTCCCAGCTTCCCCAAGGGACCGTGAGCCTCCTTTCCAGTGGGAGAAACCAAGGCTGGGGAGCAGCGGGGCCTGTGGGGCCCTGGGTGCGCAGGGGCTGCGGTGGGGATGCGTACTCGCTGTGCAGGGGGGCAGCGCTCCGCCGCTTGGCCTTCTGCACCATCGTGGCCTGGTTGCGGAGGGCAATGCGGATGCGTGAGGCTGCAAG
Source organism: Catagonus wagneri (assembly GCA_004024745.2). Classification (NCBI taxonomy): domain Eukaryota; kingdom Metazoa; phylum Chordata; class Mammalia; order Artiodactyla; family Tayassuidae; genus Catagonus; species Catagonus wagneri. The sequence goes on from PVHT021183666.1 coordinate 5,473,715, forward strand.
CTTGCAGGGCTCTCCGTCCACCTGCACCGGGATGGCCTTGGACGTGGTGAGTAGCACCTCTCGGCACTGTGTCAGCCGCTCCCCATGCCCACCCACCTGCAGTGCTGCCTGTGGGCACAGGAGGCTCAGGTCAGGGGCCAGGGCGACAGTGCAGGGACCCCAAGCTCTGCCCCTCCCAGGGGTGCTCTGGCTAGAGAACAGACTGAGAGTGACCCCCAAGGGAGCGCGGGGGAGGCTGAGACCCCGGCCAGAGGAAGGAGGTGAGGGTGAACTCTCCCATCCCGGCCGACAAAAGGACCCCCCTTCCACCTTGGGGCAGGCTCCTGGGCACTGTGGGGACAGGGCCGAGGGCAAAGCAGGGCCGGGGCTCTAGGCGGGCCCCGTGCTGGCCCACTCACCAGGGACGTCATGGTAAAGCCAATGACCTCGAGGTAGCCATCGTCGTGCCGCTGGGGCTCGAAGTCGTGGTGCTCCCCAGGGTGGCCCCAGGGCATGGTGCCCGCGCAGTACCTGGAGGGGAGGGCGCGCACGGGCTTCAGGGGCCGGGCTTGCAGGACAGAGGCAGCAGGACCCAGGCCGAGCCCCCCCCCGCTCACCTGGGGATGTTCAGGAATACAATGCACTGGGGTTTCAGGTCCTGAATCTTGGGGGTCAGGTCGGTCCCGTCACACTAGAGGCAGGAGGGACGGCGGAGGGTGTCGAGGGTACCAAGGTGGCCTCCCTCCCGCCGGGCCCGCCCACTCGGCCCGCCGCCCAGCGGCCCACTCACCACCACGCGGATGTGCTTGGCCAGGTCCTTGGAGCTGCCCATCAGGAAGTCGGAGAAGGCTGTCTGTGGGGGACAGAGGGCGTCACCACCTGGTGACAGGGAGCGTCCCTCCCCACTGCCTGGCAGGGGGCCTGTGCCCTGGGAGACACGGGTAGGCGCGGGAGCGGGGGCCGTAGCTGGCAGATCCCAGACTCACCCCGGCGTAGAACATCTTATTCCGAAAGCGGCTGTTGAATTTCTCTGGGTTGGCTTCTGGGGGGGTGACAAGAAATAGGGGACAGTCAGTCGGTCTGAGCCTGCGGGGGCTTCCCTGGCAGGGGTCGGGAGGGAGGCCCGAGACCGAGGGTCTTTCACGGAAGAGCTGAGGCCTGGCTCTCCGGGGGACCCTCCTGTGCCCCTTTCTCCCCGGCCTCCCGAGGCCTCCTCAGCGAAAGGCTGCCGACCTCGAGACTCGTGAAACTCCAGGGTGACGTGGGCATCGAAGCCGAGGCTGAAGTAGTTGTTGAAGACGTCCAGGGGCAGCTGGGGAAAGGCCGAGGGAGCGCGTGAGGGCCGCCCGCCCGCCCGCCCGCGGCCACCCTTTCCCACGCAGTTAACCCCCACCAGAAAGCTCCTTCCCCGAGCCCGCGGCCTCGGGCCCTGCCCTCGCAGCTGAGGGCGCCCACAAGAGCTCCCTGTGCCCTGCTGGCCCTGTCTTCCCGGCCCAGGCGCCAGATCCCAGACACCCAGGTGCCGCCCTTGACCCACCCTGTCGGTGGCGCCCTCGTCACGCTCCTCAGGTCCTGCCTCGGGGTTGGGCTCCGCACGGAGGTCCCAGCGGTCCAGCTGCACCACGTTGCCCTCTTCTACGTGGGAGAGGATCTTGGACACGGGCTCATCCGTGTAGCCCTGAGGGGACGAGGCAGACATGAGCCCCCCCGGGGCTGGGCCTCCCCCGCTGCCCACCCCAGCTCCCAGCTCCTGGCTCCGGGCCCGGTGGGCTCACCCCGCCCCAGTTGAGCGTGCGGGCCAAGTCATTGCCGGTGCCCAGGGGAAGGATGGCGACAGGCGGCGGCGGCTTTAAGCGCAGTTGGTCCAGGGTGGAGAGGATCCAGCCGACCTGGAGAGGGCGGGGCAGAGGGGGTCAGGTCAGAGGGGGTCAGGTCAGAGGTCAGGTCAGAGGCCGGCCGGGTGGGAGGGCACTCGCTGGGGCAGGAGCGCTCACCGTGCCATCGCCCCCGCACGCCAGGATCCGCAGGTTGTGCACCCGGCGGTACATCTCCAGCCTGGGGTCAGAAGACGGGGACGAGTCAGGGTCTGCGTGCTGCACCCAGGCGGCGGGCGAGGCCCCGCCGCCATCCCCGCGGCGCCCTGGCCGGTACTCACGCCTCCTTGGGCCCTCCCTGGCTCAGGTCAAAGACTTGCCGGGGGTTGAGATACCAGAGGAAGGACTGGATGATCTTGGCGCCCTGTGGGAGGCCGGGAGGCGACAGAGACAGGGAGGAGGAGTCACGGGCGCCTCGCAGAGGTGGGAGAAGCACATGACTGTGGGAACCAGGCCCAGGAAGGGGTGAAGGGTGGAGACAGAACTGCGTTTTCTCTGAATGCCCGGGAAAGAGGGAGGGGAGCCTGTGCGCACCTGGTTGCCTCCGCTCTTGGGGTTCACAAACACCAGCAGGGGCTTCATGAGGGGCGACGGGGTGGGCCTGATGATGAAGGGTCTCCAGCGGCCCTCCTGAGACACAGAGAGCCCGTAAGGCTCGTTCCTGTCCGGGCGGCGGGGCCCCCATTCTCAGCAGGGCCCCTTGCGTACCCCCTTCCAGGTCAGACCTCATGGTGGGCCTGGCCACAGGGCGGCCACCCGGACCTGACCTGCACTCTCTTCACGGCCCCAGAGCCCACACCAACCCACCGGGGGCTGAGCCGGCCGCAGCAGCCCAGAGGGCTCAGCACTCCAAGAACTGGGTCCCTCTCTCCCGTTCCCCTCCAGCTGCCCACCTGGCCCCAGGCCTAACCTCAGGCCCTTTCTTGCTAGATTTCCTCTTGAAGGAGGCCCGCTTTTTCTTCTTGCTTGCCTTGAGGGTATTCTGCAAGGGAAGCAGGTTTGTTGGTGACAAGGCGTGGGGGGGAGGTGGCAGAGCCCAAGTGTGGCGGGGGCGGGGGTCAAGGGCACAGGCAGGCTCACCTGGGGCCTGCGGGCACGGAGGATCCAGGTCGGGGGGATGACCACGGCGGCATGCACCCCCAGGGAGCAGGGCTCCTCGATCTGCTGCAGCATGAAGCAGGACACCTTGCTGTGGTACTAGAAGGGGGTGGTGGGCGCTGCTGAGCCGGACCCAGCTGCGACGTGGGGCCCCCAGCCCAGCACAGCCCGGGGGACAGCCTGCAGGGCGGACGAGCAGCACTCACTGCTTGCTTGCACCAGGAGCAGCTGATGGCCACGATCTCCTTGCTGTGAAAGGTGAACTTCTGCTGGAAGCCCTAGGGTGGACGGGGTGGTTGAGGGCACCCAGGCGGGGCCCAGAGCAGCAGGCCCCACCCCTTTCTGGTACCAGCCTCTCTCTCCCCCCAGGGCGGTGAGCACATTTATTTATTTATTATTATTTTTTGCTCTTTAAGGCCGCACCTGTGGCCTATGGAAATTCCCAGGCGAGGAGTCGAATCGGAGCTGCAGCTGCTGGCCTACGCCACAGCCACAGCAATGCCGGGTCCAAGCCGCATCGGTGATCTACACCACAGCTCACAGCAACGCTGGATCCTTAACCCACTGAACGAGGCCAGGGATCAAACCTGCATCCTCATGGATACTCGTCGGGTTTGTAACCTGCTGAACCACAACAGGAACCCCCAGAGCACATGTTTTAAAAAACAAAAAAACTGTGAAATGAGTCCCTAGAGCAAGGAGGCTGAGCCAGGTGCCCAGAATGCTCTGAAGTTAATTATAGTGCTGGGTGGCACTGTCATCTGTTGCCTGACTCTGATCCCTCCCTCCCGACCCAGGCCTGCCGGGCCCCTGGTACGCTTTTAAAGTTCTTTGTAGTACCGGTCATGTTCAGTTCCTTATTCATTCCAGATACGTTTACTGCTGGCCTACTGTGTGCCTGACACTGCTGGACACTGAGAGTGATCAGAGGAAGGAGGGAGAAGGCCGCTGAGCCTGCTCTTACTCAGGGAACAGACAAGACACAAACAATAAACAGGTCACCGAAACCATGGCCAATCTGGACTGTGCTCAGGACTCCCCTGCAGCCTGCCTGTGAGCCACACCCTCCTCCAGCAGGCAGGGACCCCCTACCCGGCTTGGGTGTGTGGCACCCAGAAGGCCCTCGACATGCACCTGCTGAGTTAATGAATGAAGAGGCCTATCGGCCCCTCGAAGGGCTCGCACACGACTGCAGAGCCGTGCGGACATGCTGCTCTTGTCCCCTGCTCTCCCGCTCAGCACAGAGACCTGGGCGTTCTGGAACCGACTGGGCACTGCAGCCAGGCTGAGAGTGAGCTCTGCACTCTGGGAATGCAGTCCGTGATGGACGGGCCACATGAGGCGCGGGTGCCGCAGGGCCCGGGGCCAGCGGGGTGGCAGGCTGGCCAACTTCCTGGGGCGGGGCCTCACCTTCCCACAGTGCCGACACTTGCCATCCTGGCGTCGCCTGTGTACCCAGTGGTGCCGCACGAAGGTTGGCTGGCAGAAAAAAGAAGCATTGCTGGAGTGAGTGAGGGGTGCAAACCTTGGGCATGGCTGGCACCCGTCAACGTACCAGCAGGGAGGGGCGGACGCCGCCTGTGGGTAAGCATGACGGGGCTGGAGACTGCCCTCCCTGGCCCTGAGGTGGGAGCTCACGCCTAGGCCGCACAAGGGTGGGTGGTGCCCACCCCAGGCAGGGCCAGCCAGGCCGTCCCCTTGACCCTCAGAGCCTCGGCCCTGTACCTCCCTGAGCCCCAGAGCAGCCTAGAAGGGGCAGAGCCCCTGGTGGCGCGCTGGAGACCGTGCAGGAAACCTGGGGCCCGAACTACCCTGGGCGCTTACCTCGCGGACGTTCCTGGAGCCTGATTCACGGAAGGATGGCTTACAGCGGAAATTTATCTGCGAAAAATGCAATGATCACCAAAACGTCAGAACCTCTCTTTGAGGGTCTGGCACATGGCCACACCCTCTAGGAAAAGGTCAGAGTCATCCCCAGACGGCAGGGAGAGCCCCCCATCATCCTGGGAGCCCTGAGAATGTTAGACCCCTCTTCTCGGAGGCCTCCTGCATCCTCCGCTCCTCTCCACTAGCCAGGATCTTCCCTTCCTCTGCTCAGTCTTCTGAGGTGAGGACTGCAGGCCCCGTACCCACCGCCCTCACTACAGTGGCACCAAGGTTTAGCCTCCTATACTTTTCCTCGCCCTCCGGCACTTGCAACTTAGATGCACGCAGGCAACCTGGTCCTGGTGTGTCCACTGGTCCCTGGAGATTGTTAGCTCATTTGTGGGATCCTAGTTTAATTTTCACCTTAGGGGGTGGTGATGGGTCTGCAGTGTCTGGGGCTACATTTGTTTGTCTTTTCCTAACTGGCCCTGCTTGGGCCTTAGCAAAATGGCAGGGAAACCTCACTTTACGAGGCAAGAGAAGGGCGAGTCCATGTTAGCCTTGTTCGCGCCACTCTAAGTCCCACAGGTTCCGCTTATGTTGCCTGGGGAGCCCCAAGGGGCCGTGGCAGCCCTCTCACCTTCTGCCTGGACCTGCCCACCCAGCATTCCTGCCACCTCCCTTCCTAGAAGCATGGGGCCCAGGTGTGCTCCCAGCTGCAGACACACCAGGGACAATGGCCCTTGGGGAAAGGTCTCCTCAGTGGCAGTGTGTAGGGGACAGAGCCAGGCTTCAGGGCTACACAGGACCGGCCCAGACACAGCTGACTTAGGAAGCTTCGGCATGGCACGGCCCCTTCTAAATGTAAGTTTGAGAGCTGATAAAATTGTGTCTCGGCCATCATTCACGACTTCATCTTGTCGAGTAATAGTCAGTGAGCTCCACTCTGTGCCAGGCTTGTTCTGGGTCGTGGGGACACAGTGGCAGATAAAACACGGGCCTTTTGGCTCCCGTGTCCTTGGGCCCTTCACCTCCATGCACACTGGGGCACCCCAGCAGGTGATGCATGTGTAACATGAATACGCGTGTATAGATACACACGTGTGTGCACTGAGAGGGCTTCAACACCCAAAGGGCAGAGGCAGGAAAGCCTGGGCAACCACACTCACCTTCTCCAGCTGTTCAATGCAGGGGGTGTGCACCACGATCTTGCAGGCTGCACACTTTCTCCGGGATACTGATTTCTGCTGCAGGAAAGAGAGGCTCCCTGAGGCACCAGGGAACTCCACCCACGACAGGCAGAGAAATTCTCGCACCTGCCCCACCCAGCACAGTTGCCCTTCGTGTACTGGGAAAACCCCAGCCCTGGTATCGGAACACAGCCCTAGTCCTCCCGCCACCCTCAGGCAGCCCACCTCACAGCAGAGGTGCTCAGGTAGAGCCTGGTTCTCACCTCCCCCTGGAAGGGCCGCAGCCCTGGGGTCAGCAGGGGTTGACCTACAGGAGTCTAGACTAGGCTCCGCCACCAGGGGGCAGTGTGCCGCACGGAGCTCACTCACCAGCATCTTGGCTACACAGTACTGCTCCCCAACATAGCAGAAGTCCCCGGACACGTTGGTCTCGAACCAGATGTGCTCCCCATATGTTGCTGACTCCTAGACCACGAGAGGAGCATGCTCAGTGCATGCCGGCTGCCTAGCCTACCAGGCGGCCTCTACCCTGCCCCACCAACCCTCCCTCCCTCTTCCCAAACAAACCTGCTCCAGCAGCCACAATCTACTTTGCTCCATTCTATTTTCCCCACCGACCCTTGGCTCAAACGTGGCCACCCCAGAAGATCTGCCCTGACCCCACAGGCCCATGGGCTCCTCTCAGAGCTGCCCACAGTACCTCCAACCCTGACTGCTCAGGGGGCCCTGGGCCCAGTGGAGGCTGGTCCCCACCTGTTCCTGCCCGCTCCCGGCCACTCACACTCCAGTCCACAGTGCTCCGGATCTGCCGCTCAGGCTCGCTGCACGGGGCCCCGGGAGCAGGAGGAGGGGGTGCCAGGTGCTGGAGGCCTGACTTGGTGATGGCTTTCCTACAGAAACGGGGACAGCTGAGGCTGGCTGAGCACTGGTGACTCTCCCTCCTCCCCCTCACCTGGGATCTCCGCCCTCGCCAGGAGCTCAACCCCAGGCCAGGACAGGGACGGCAATAGGGAGGGTGGAGGACGCCCTGCCGCGGCCCAGGACTGTGAACGGATCTCCGAGGCAACCGAGCCCGCCTCACAGCCCTTCTGATCACTGCCCAGAGCCGTTCCTGAGCCGAGGACCCCGCAGGCCAGCCCCTCGCAGGCCACACCACTTGCCCGCTGGCTGCAGCTATACCTACGCAAGCAGGACACTCCAGGTCTGGGGTCCAGCTGACTTGCGCCGCAGGGCTACCTGGCGCCTGCGGGACAGTGGGCGCACGCGGGCGGGCATCCCGGGGCTGGCTGTGGTGCCCGAGGCTCTTCGGCCCCCAGGGCTGGGGTGCTGGCCCGAGGGCCGCTGCTGGCTGAGGCGCCGGTAGTAACCGTGCAGGCCTGAGAGGGCACAGTCGTACACCACGTCGGCTGGCAGCAGGTGGGAGGAGGCGCGGCGCCGGCGCCAGCAGGGGACGGGCAGCAGGGGCCGGGCGTCCTGATGTGGAAGTGGCCCCGGTCTCTTGGTGCCTGGCCAGCTGGCACTCAGTGACGTAACTGTCACATCCTCCTGGGCCCCCTCCTCAGCCTCCTCCATGCCCATGAGCCCGGCCAACAGCAGGGGTGCGCCCAGAAGCTGGACCCCGACCGTGGCGGGCTGCACAGTGGGCAGCTCATCCACGGTGAAGCGGGGGTTGCAGGCAGGGGGCGCGGTGCTGGAGCGCCGGCGGCTGGAGTGCCGGGCCCCAACCCTGCAGCCCAGGAGGCAGCCCTGGAGCTGTGCGCTGGAGCGGCGCCGCTGTGCCAACGAGGAGGAGGCCTGCCCGGCCGGCGAGCGGCGCCGGGCCTTGCCCGTGAGCAGCCCCACACCACTGGGCCGCCGCTGCCCCTCTCCAGGGCCTGGCGCCTTCCGCTGGAAGTGTCTCCTAAAGAAGGTCTCCATGGCAGGGGCAGAAGAGCGGCTGTTGGGCACAGAGACCGGGAGCATCAGGAGCTGGGCCAGGCCACAGCCCATCCAGCGCCCAGTCACAGCCTCTGCCCTCAAAGCAGAGAAGGGACACTAGGGAGGAATTGGGGACGGGTGGCCTATGGCCTCTGATCTCGTCAAAGGGGTGTTCAAGGCACCCGAGGACCCAGAGGGGAGCCCATGCTCAGCTCTGTTGGACGCAGCAGCCTCTCCCCAGTCCTGCCCGGGACTACTGGGTGGGAGGTGCTGCCAGTCCCCATCTGGCTTCCCTGTCCAGGCACCACGATCCACGGAACTCGGGCCGAAGTGACCTCAGGACCCTTGCCAGAAGCTGATGGAAAAGAAAGGAAGCTGGGGGCCGGGAGATGGCCTAGAGAGACGGAGGGCAAGGCTCTTCCCTCACAGGGCACGTTAGGCTTAGGTGTCCCCTCCTGGGATGTGGCAGCAACCAAGCTCTGTTAAGAAAATGAGGCTCTCTGAAGAGAAATTCGGTTCTGAGATGACCCTACCCTTGGAGTCAGGCTGAGAGTGGCACTAAAAATGGAGAGAATCTGATGTGTATCTTATTTATTACACACAATAAATAATAATTTATTATTATTTTTGGTTTTTAGGGTTGCACTTGTGCCATATGGTGGTTCCCAGGCCAGGGGTCGAATCGGAGCTGCAGCTGCCGGCCTACACCACAATCACGGCAATGCAGGATCCAAACTGCATCTGTGCCCTACACCACAGCTCATGGCAACACTGGATCCTTAACCTAATGAGCAAGGCCAGGGATCAAATCCGTAGCCTCACGGTTACTAGTCAGATTCATTTCCGCTGCAACCACAAGGGGAACTCCTGATGTGTGTCTTAGGGATCAAAGGCCCCAGAGCACTGGAGAGGCAGCCACAGGGGGAGAGAAGCCACCGTGGGACTTTCTGTGGGAGGCCACAAGAGCCAAGAGAGCGCCTCTGGGCTCTGGGCATGCGTGCTCTGTCTCTGAGGTAAGAACTCTTCTGGTCCGCCCTTCTGAGGCACAGTACGGACATTCATGTGTGAAAAGTGCTGGGCGATGTCTGAAAACCCGCTGGCTCTTCTGCCGAGGGAGCCCGTGAACTGCACCTCGACCTGGGCTGCCCAGAGCTCCCTCCTGCAGGAGGTCTGGGGCCCAGCCTTGCTCAGGCCATCCTCCCCTGAGCTGGTCTGAACACGGGCTCCGATTCCTTTGCCAGCTCACCCACCCACCGCTGCCCCTTCTCACAGGCCGCGGGAGCACCTGCGCCCTTACGTCTTACTAACAGTGGGGAAGGGCTTCAGGGAAGCAGGGCCTCCAGAGCGCCCGGGGCTATCAGGTGCTCTCCTGGGCCCCGGCAGCCACAGGTGGGTCTGAGTCACAGTCACGGGACACCTGCCTGGGGCTGACAGGAGATGCTTCTGCCCTCTGAGGGCCTCCGACAGGAGTTAGGCTTGGAGGGTGGGGGCCCTGGACAAACGGTGGGAGACGATGGGCTTGAGGAGTCAGGCCTGGGCTGCGTGTCCAGCACCTCCTCCTCCCATCCCCCGCCCCTGTGGGTCCAGGCAGGCAGGGTCAGGCCAGGGCCTCGGTTGGGTGCGGGGGTACTGAGAGGGAGTCAGCCATGCCTGGGGAAGCAGTGTTTGGGTCTGCCTGGCTCTGCGTCTCTGCCTCCTAGAGTCCCCAGCCTCTGCTGGTGACAGGGAGAAGGGCAGGAGAGCTCTCAGCTCCCTCCTAAAATCAGTACCGTCAAGGCTCAGATTTACGGAGCGCCCGCGTGTGTCAGGCACTGTACCAGCCCTTAACAGACGGGTACCGTTGCATCAACAGCAGCAACCTACAGAACAGACAGCACTCTCAGTTCCTGAGGACGTGCAGGGAGGGGACCTGCCCAGAGTGCACAGCTAGTCAGTATGGAGCCAACCTGGAACCCGCCTCCGCCTGAGGACAAAGCCTGTGCCCGAGAGGCAGGCGGGGAGAGCACTCAGGCAGGACGGGGGTGGGAAGGGGGCCACAGTAAGGCAGTAGTGGCCCCTTTACCCCAACATCTGGGCTAAGCACTTTCGTTTGTCAGCTTGTTTGATCCCCACTGCAACCCCAAGAGGCAGGCAGGACCAATGGCTCCATCGCAGAGATGAGGACACTGAGGCCTGACGAGGTGCAGTAACATGCTCCAAGGTCACACAGCCGGCCAGCGGCAGGACTAGGACCCGAGCCCAGGTGTGCCTGACATGGGGTCTGCTCTGCACCCGGGAAGAGGAGCCTGAAGGCCCAGCTGCCCACTGCTGCCAAGGCACTGGCTTGCCACCACTCTCCCAGGGTGTCAGCTTTCCCCGCCCGCCCGCCTGGTCAGGCCGCCCTGTGACAGCTGCCCAGCCTGGAGGAGATTAGTCACCCAAACATACCGCCTGATGCGAGTGTCACTCAGAAAACAAAAGGCCACAGTCAGTGGTGGGGGGCGGGGGGGACTGCGGCAGGCGCTCCACGGGCAGCGGTGAGGGCTGGACCCTGCCTGCCACCCCGGACCCACCCCCACGAGAGGGACCAGGAGGAAGAGGTCGCCGGTACCCTCCCTCACGACACAGGGGGCAGCGTCTAGGTGCTCCCCCGCGCGGGCCCACACACTGCCCGAGGTCGCCTCAGCTGCCTCTAGGAGCGGGCAGCCAGGCAGGCGAGGCCGGGCTGGGGTTGTGTGACCACGTGCAAAGTCGCTCCCTCACAGGCCTCAGTTTCCTTGTTTGTCCAGGGAGGCTGCTGGCTGGCAGATTTGACATTTCATGACAAGCTGTCCAATAAGGCACCCAGGCCTCCATGCTCCCGACGCCCCCTCCCCCCAGGCCCATGCTTCCTGTTCCCCTGGTCGCCATAGAAACCTCTGCGCTCTGGTCAGCAGCTGCCTGACTCCTGACTTCCTATCTCCGCTGAGCCTTCTCCGGGGTCTGGTCAGAAGCCCAGCCTGGCCTCATGCCTGTCCCAGCCTCTCCTCTGCCTGGGCCTGCAGTTTTTTTCCCACAGCGCAGCTCTGAGCGGCGGCTTCTTCTCACCTCACACCCTCGCCTTCCACATACCACATACCGTATGTGCAAAGGTCATCAGAGAAGGCCCCACGGGGTGCTGACAGCAACGGCACAGCAAAATGGCTGCCCCTCAGGCTCCCGGTGGGGGGCTGGGAAGCCTGTCACACCCGAAGGGGACAGGGGGGAAAGGACTCACGGGCCCGCTGAGGGGAGCCTGGGGAGGTCAGAGGATGCTGTGGGGAGATGAGCCCGGGGGGTCTGGCCATGCACCCTTGATGAGCAGCAGCGAGTGCGGCTGCAGGTGGCAAGGCTAAGGCAGCTGCCAGGGGTAAGGGGACACGAGGACCCCAGCTCCATCGGCTACTGGCTAAAAGGACAGGGTTCCTGGCTTCGCAGCCCACACTGTCAGTTTCAAGTGGTAAAGCCTGCGGGCCAGTCCTGCATCTGCCATTGCTTTCCTGGGCTGATGGACGAAACTTTCTGAGTCTCGATTTTCTTATCTGCCAAACGGGGATGAAACTACCTGGTTTAGAAGGTCTGACGTAAGGGAGGACTGGTTGAGACAATGGCCTAAGGCACCTGATGACGGGTACCTGGCAGAGAGGAGGGGCATGGCGGAGCCCACGCCTACAGCAGTACCAGGGCGTGCAGGCTGTGCCACCTCCTGGGGCTTGTCTCTGCCCACGCTGGGGGTGGGGACCCAGAAAGGGAAGCAGGAGCACCCCGGACAGCCACCACCCACCACATGAGGAAGAGAGCCTGGCAGCCAGAGCCACCTGCATATCTGCTCGTGCTGTGAGGGCCCTGTGCCTCTGGCACCAGGCCTGGCTCCGGGGACTTCTCTGCCTCCACAGGTGCTCGCTCAGGCCGCCCTCTGGGATTCGGCTAGAGTGCCCACCCCACGCTGTGGGCAGGGCCCCACACGCCCGTCTGCCCGGTGAGGGCCGGGCCCGGTGCTGCTTCCCCAGGTCTGCTGGTCAGAAGCCGCCTCCGGCTGCCCCGCTCCGCCTGCCCCAGGTCTGAGGGAAGGAGGTGGGGACGGCTGGAAGGGGGGCCTGCCTGGGGGCTGGCAAGGCAGAGTTCCTAGGTCTCTACTCACTACAGGGGGCCTGCCAAAACCAAGCCAAACCAAGCCAAGCCAAACCAAACCAAACTGCACAGTGGGGAGAGATGGGCCAGAGCTGCATGGTAAAGGAGGCGACCAGGCCAGTAAGCGGCAGCCTCGACGGGGTCCGCCCTGGCTCGGGGTCAGGAGCTCGGTGGGCCTCCCCTTTCCCGGTCCCTTTCCATCAGCTTCAGGAGCCTCGTCTGGGGATGGTGGTGCCTGGGCCCACCCGGACCCCCTCCTCCCGAGACCCACCCAGACAGATGCAGGAGGAAGGAAGCAGAAGGCAAGGAAGGGTTGGGGGGAGCCCCTTTGACCTGATCTGGAAGGCAGGGCGGCAGGTGGGGGCTGGGGTCCCCGTGGGCCGGCGAGCCCCGGCTCTGGGCTCTGGCTCCAGCTCCGGGCTGCTGGCCACTGGCTCAGCAAGTCCTAGTTTGGAGAGCGAGCCGCTGCGGCTGCTCCTCTGCCCCCTCCCCCTCGCCACCCTCCTCCCTGCAGCCTGAGACAGCCGTTATGAAAATAACCCGATTGGTAACCGACTGCACTTCCTCTCCCAGCAGTGCAAGCAGGCGGCGGTGGGCGGGCAGCACACACCACGCGCGCACGAGCCTTGCCTCCTGGCTTCTCTTCCCAAAGTCCCCAGAGCCAAGCTGAGCAGCAGCCCAGTAGCCTCCCCTCCACCTGGCACCTGCCCCAACGATGGGGGGTGGCTGCGGGGTGGGAATTATGGGGGTCGCCCAACAGCGTGTGGCACCCACTGGACAGGTTTTCCAGGGTCTGGGGAGAGCATCTGAGACAGCTAAGCCCGGGCTCCAGATAAAATAACCACAACAATAAATATCTGTGGCGTGTTTCACAACTTACAAAGCACTTTTTCACAAGCACTGCCAGACGGGAGGCTTGTATTCCCCTGTGCAAGCGGCCTTTCAGTCCCAGCTCAAACATCAAGGACCTGAGGCTCATGGAGCACTGACAGCCCGCAGCTCAGAAGTGGCTGAGCTGGGACTCTGGGTCCCGAGTTTCCCAGCCCTGCCAAGGGGGCCTGTTAGATCCAGGAGAGGCCAGCCCATGTCACCACTAAATTGCCCAGAATGTCACCCACAGTTCATATTCCTGGCCCCTAGGTTCTATCTAGAAAGGCTCAAACTTCCTAGGCCCAGGACCCCCTTACACTCTTAAAAATTACTGAAGATCCCAAAACAGTTTTTTTGTTTGTTTGTTTTGGCCACACTCAGCACATAGAAGATCCCCGCTGCACCTGCGCCACTGCAGAGACAAGGCTGGACGGGTAACCTGTTGCGCCACAGTGGGAACTCCCCAAAACGGTTTTGTTTGTGGGGGTTATAGCTATTCATATTTACCACACAATAAATTAAAACTCAGAAATGTCTAAAATGCTATTTACTAATTTGTTTAAAAACAATAAGCCCTTTATCTGTTAATACAAGTAACACACTTTTATAAAAAATAAACTATATCTTCTGAAACAAAAAAGCAGCGAGGAGAGTGGCATGTTTTAATTTTTGCAAATCTCTTACGTCTGGCTTAATAGAAGACAGCTGGACTCTCTAATACCTGCCTCTGCAGTCAGTCTGCCATGATATGTTGTTTTGGTTGAAGCATAAGAAGAAAATTCTGCTTCACACCGACAAGTAATTAGAGAAGGAAGGAGTATTGTAATAGGCTTTTCAGACAATTATGGATATCCTTCTTTACCGCTACCCCCAAATATGATAAGTGGAATTTTTTTAAAGGTACGTGGGATCTGACATGATATCAATGAACCTTCCACTGGTCTATCTTGTATTTTGAATTTTGAAACATCAAGCATTGGTCACTGGAAAATATTGGCTTACTGAGTTGAGGCAGATCTCCAGATGCTGATACGAGGTTTCTAAAATTCTAATTTTCGCTCAAAAGTTCAAATTTTATCAATAGTAACAAATATTCATACTGTTTTTGAAATGACAAGCTCACTTCACTCATTTTTGAGAAAATGTCTGCCAAATACCCAAGTCTGAAGGGTTTGGTCTGTCAGGTGTTCTTTCAACTTAAAAAGGTGTTCCTAAAAAAAAAAAAAAGTGACTAGTAGTGCTGGCAACGCAGTCACAAAAGTGCTTTTCAAGACAACCATCACAATGGTTTGTGGCAAAAATGCCTTAGTACATTTACTAGTCACATTTCTTCACACAGAATATTTAAAAAGATGTACACTTAAGGATCCAGGCTTTATAGATTAATACAGGTAGTGCACTTTGTGTTGTTGTGAGTGTGAAGAATACAATGGCTATGAACTTGCGTTGGGGCCATGGCCTGGATCTCTGCCATGGCTCTAGTAATTTTACCTACCACGGTTTTTACACCGTAAGTATACAAATATTAACACAGTGAAAGGGACATAAACCAGGGCAGCTCTGAAAGTATTATGAAAATAGTTTTGACCTCAACAATTCCCTGAAAGGGTGAAGTGCACCCCTAGGACCATGCTTTGGGAACCACTGATTCAGAATGAATTCCACTAAATCCTCCAGCCTAGCAAATGTGTCTTCTGCAACGTGGCACTGACTCAGCCTCCTGCGCTCTGACACAGCTCCTGGGTCTAGCCCCGGGAACCTATTCTCTGCCCCCTACTGTGACTGTGCCCAAGCTCACTGCTGTGCCCTTGCACATGGCGTACCTTCTGCCTAGAATACTGGCCTCCTTTCCCATCTCAAATCAGAATCCCACCTGCTCACTGCTGCCCCAGCCAAGAGAACAGCACCTCCGCTGATGACTCCACACCATCCATCTGGCTCCTCGGCCATGGGACCCCTGGAAGTCCTGATTCTCTCAAATCCACACGCCTCGTTCCTCCCACCCACCAGACCACAAGCTCCTGGGGGCCGGGGCCAGGCCGCGTGCATCTGGGCACGCCCAGCACGGTGTCCGGCAGTGAGTCCAGCGTTTACTGCTGATCAGCTCAGGAGGAAGGAACAGGGAATTCCGCGGGGGAGGGGCCAGAGCCCTAAGGAAGAGAAGGACTTCCTCCCCTTCGGGCCGCACCAAGGGCTGACCACAAGGCCCAGGCTGCTCCTCTTTGCCGGGCACAAGGGGATGGCAACAGCCTTTGTTTTAGCAGCTGCCTTCCCCTCCTCCCCAGAGGACCCAGACAGGGACAGCGGAGGCTCCTTCCCGGGCTGGGTGCCACTGCCCACTCCACGCTCTCCCAGGCTTTCCTTATAAAACCTGTTTCCTTATGAAACAGGGTTTGGCGACATGAAGTCACAAGGTAAGAGTGTGGGCAAGGAGGGGAGGGGGGGCTGCCGCAGATGCCTGGGGGCTGGGCTCGGACCCCAGCTCTGAGCTCCTTGCTGAAACATCCCCAGACTCCCCCTCACGTCCCGAGGCCCAGTCTCAGGACCGGTTCCTGGTAGGCACTGGAGAAATGTCTGGGGAATTAACGACTGACTTATTCCTTCAGAGCCTCCCCTCTGAGCCCTCCTCCCACAGCCATCAGAATTCATTCAGAGTGCCCACTCACCCTTAACGGGCTCTCTACTGTCAGGGGAGCAGAATGCAAAGACCTGGGCCTGGCAGTCAACAGGCTTCTCTGCCTCCTCTCCCACCTTTCATACCTTTCATATTTTATTTGACAAATACGTAACTCACTCTGTGCCGGGCACTGTCCTAAGGGTTTTACAAATATCCATGCATTTTATTTCATAAAAAGCAATAACTAGGAGTTCCCTGGTGGCCTAGGGGTTAAGGATTCAACATTGTCACTGCTGGGGTGCGGGTTTGAGCCCTGGCTCGGGAACATCTGCATGTCATGGGCACGGCCAAAAGAAACCCCAAAGTAATAGTATTATTATCCTTGTTTTATAGACGAGGAAATTGAGGCACAAAGAGATTAAATTACTTGCCTGCAATCACGCAGCTGCTAAGTGGCAGAGCTGGAATTCCAACCCAGGAGTCTGCTCCAGGTCTATGCTCTCACCCCTTCGCTCTATTTCTAGATGCTTCTGTCAAACAATGCACGGGGATCCCTTTGTGCATGTGCGCTTGGCAAGGGGCAGTCTCTGCCTAGAACGCCATTCTCTTCTGCTCAGTGAACTCTCCACTTTTTTCCTCCCATCTTTTCAGAGCTGGCTCAGATATTAGCTCTGCTGGAAAATTCTCCCCAGCCTCCACTCCCAGGGGGGTTAGCTGCTCCCACGCTCAGGCCCTCTCTCGGTTATTCTGAGCCATCAGCACCGGTTTACGACTCTATCCCCCGCCAGACTGTGTGCCCCAGGGACCATGTGTTACTCGTAACTGCATCCCTTGGGTCCAGAAGTGCCGGACGTGGTCTGAAGAGTGAATGGAGGGAAAAGTGAATGGCCCAGGCTCAGCCTCAGGGATCAAGCTGAGAGCCAAGGGCTTTGGGCTGGCACAGTGACCCACTGGCTGGCCACTCCAGGCCTTCCTGCCAGCAGTGGGTGGACAAGTTGCTGGTTTGGGCTGAGTTCTTGTGTCTCAGAGGGACACGCTGAAATCGATCCGGATGGGAACGCTGAAGTCTCCCAACACCTAGCGGAGGGGTATTACCAAGCCCCTGCCGGCCACACCCCCAGCCTCTCGTCTCCTGTGGCAGGTCTCTCCAGCCTTCTCCTGTGTCTGCCGTGGGCGCCCGCTCCCCATCTGCCAGGAGAGCGGCATTCCTCTCTTTTCCCTCATTCAAAATTTAGCTCCCCCTCTGACTCTTCTGACCAAGCCGCTCCCCCCTCCCTAGAAGGGGAAATGCCCTAGAAGATCTCCCCAGAATCAGCTGTCAGCCCGCAGGGCCACACCATGCCTCCCAGGCCTCATGCATTCCACACACAGTTTTGCTTTTTTTTTTTTTTCCTTCTGCCTCAAAGGCAGTAAATGTGCCTAAAATCTCCCTGAGAGGTCACAGAGGTCAAAGGTCTTTTCCGAGCCTTTGGACTGAATCTGCCCTCTGACCAGCTAGGCGACCTCAAGCCATACCTCTTACCCTGGCTGGCCTCAATTCCCTCATCTGCTTAATGGGCACGGCACTACCTTTTCTTCCTCGACGGACTGTTGTAGGCAGGAAAGAGAAAGTGTTTGTTCATGGTAACCAATTCCTCGAATTTAGCAAAACTTTCAAGACACATCATATCTCCCGAGGCCTAAACGTCAGGACAACCACTCTGAAGTACAATTTGGCACCGACCATCCAGGCTGAAGACACACTGCCCTGTAACCAGGCGCTGGTGGACAGAACACGCCAGCCATCACGTACCAGCACAGTCTCTGAAGGACGGCCTGCAACAACAGGAAAACTGCCAATGACCTAAATGTCCATCAGCAGGAGACTGGGCAGATCGGCTGCCGGACAGTTATAAAAAGAATAGCGTGCGGCAGTGAAATGGGTTCACGCTAGAACACGTGTTTCTAGATGGACAACTCCCCAAAACCACAACGAGGGGAGGAAAAAACCTAGATTCAGATTATGTCCGATACACCATTTAACTCAAAGGCAAAACCATATCACACAGCACCATGTGTCGCCATGGGTGTGTACATAGGTAGGAAAAAAATCTTAAAACAGGCACGAGAACATAAACACCCCAATCAGGATTGTGGTTCTTCTGGGGAGGGAGACACAGAGCCTCCTTCTCTGTCTAAGGCGATTACGGCCTAACGGTAAGATCTGACGAAGCTAAGTGTGAGGTACTGCATTATTCTGTATACTTTCCTCATGCTAAAATATTTAATGCTTTTGAAAACACTCTTAAATATTAAAAAAAAAAAAAGACCCCCAGAGGGGGAAGAGCTCCCAGGTCTTCCGTGGAGGATTTCTGCAGCGGCGTGGAGCCCCAAGGGGTTCTTGACTCCATCTCACAGTAGGAACCCCACGTCTGCAGGGCCGGAAGGAAGGTCTCCCCCAAAAGGATGACTTTCAGAGGAGGGCGAGTGGGTGACAGGTTGTGTCAGTGGGGTGTCTGTGTGGGCTGGGGAGCAGGAACCAGCTTGCCCCCTTTCACAACCACCCCCGCCTCAGTGAAATGTCAGCAAGCTGGGGAACGGGGGGGCAGAGAGACAGGCAAGCTGTTAACCCGAGAGATGCTGGGGTGTGGGCGGCGCAGGCCCCGGCTCCCAGACAGCTATTTTGGCTCAGCCCTGGCAGGGGAGAGGCCTCTCTGTGGGAGCTCCGATCTGGCGCTCCGCCAGGCGTGGGGCGGGGGCAGCCTCCGAGGCCCATCCTCTCTCTTCAGACCTCTCTCACCGCGAGGCCTGGTGTGCGGTGCTGGCCTCCTAAGCACCTCTGCACAGGCCACAGGCCACAGGCCACAGGCCACCCACTGACCCCAGGGTGATATCAGGAGCTCCTCTGAACACGTCCCTTAAGTCATCAGATCCTTGCACTTTGAAAGCAAGATAAAAGGTCCCAGACTGGCTCCTCCACTCCAGACCCAGCCAGGGAGCCACGTGACCACCCGCTTACACCCCTGTCTCCCGACTCAAGGGCCTCCCCCAGCTCAGCCTTGCTCTCCCTCCAGCCAGGGTCCTGCTGGCACTGCTCCCTCGGGGTCTGGGTGAAGATCACATCAAGCGCTCTAGTTCCACACGAGAAAAGATATCTCCATTTCAAGGAGCCCTCAAAGCCCTTCTTAGGCGCCACCAGTTTGGTAACGGGAAAATAAAAGCACAGAAGAAAAGCGTGCTAGTGAGCAGGCAAGTCTGGTGCTGAGAAGACACTTGGATTTGGGCTGCAGCATGAGCTGCATGGCCCCTGACCTCTCTAGGCCTTGGTGTTTTGTCTGTAAAATGGGAATAAAATCAACTACAAGACTGTTGAGAGTATTACATGAAACTGATGGATTTACCAGCTTCCGGCAACCATTAATCACCAGAGAAAGATGAGCTGGCCCGTCACTCACCTGGATGAGGGGGAGTGTAGGGGGTGGGAGCGCTCAGCTCCTCAGCCTCTCCCTCCTCGGCCTGGGCCACAGAGCCCTGGGTCTCATTTAAACCTGCTCTGACTCTGGTGTCTCAGCTGAGGAAGGGAACAAAAGAGGAAAGATGGCAGAATGCTAGCTCGCCGGTCACTGCTCTGGCCTGTCCCTTTCCACCTGAAACGCTTTTCAAGGCTCCCACGTGTGACTGCAGTGCCAGGTGGGCGGTGTGCCGAGAACCGTGGGTGTGGGGAGCCACACTGCAGGCCCTATGTGAGGCCGATACCGTTAGGACATCGCAGGCCCCATGCGTGAAACACAGACGCAGCAGTCTGGGGGGGGCAAGAAATGAGTGCCCGGCACCACCCAAAGGTGCACCCTGCTCATCTTGCCTAGGAACGAGGGGAGCTGGTGAGCCTGGGTGCGGGTGCGGCAGGTGGCTCTCTTACCCACCCCCACGCCCCTCCCCGCATGCTGACTTAGAGAACTGCTCAGGTGGCGGCCTCAGGAAGGAGAGGCGGTGGGGGAAGGGGGGGCGGGGGTGGAGGGCAGGTCAGAAGGTGGAAGGGGTCCTGTGATGTGGTATAATCTGACAGTACCCTGGCGTTAGGGGACTGCTGCCGAAGTCCCTGATAACCAAGCCCTAGCTAGCTGGGAGACCTCGGCCCAGCCAAGGCCACTGCACCGGGCCTCAGTCTTCCGAGGGGGAGGGGGAGTGCCAGGTGATGTGGAAGCTCACGACCAGCCCGCCTTCTGCCGCCTCCTGACCCGCTGGGCCCTGGCAGCCAGAATACCAGGTAGCTCGGCAGCAGGAGGTGTGCGTGAGTCTACCCACTGCAGGCCTTTGGTACAAGTTGGACCAGGTGGAAAGGGAATCGCCCCTCTCACCGCCCTCCCCACATTGGTAGTTGTCGCCCCCTCGTGGCGCTCTGGCGATACTGCAGGGCAAGTGCCCAGCTTTGCACCTGAAAACCCTCTGGCCTTTGCCAGGGTACTGGGACCCAGCCTGGGCTTCTTCTAGGGACCAGCACAGGCCATGCCTCAAGGCCAGCGTGCCCAGTCGCCTCGCCCTCAGGTAGGGCGTGCCTGGTGAAATCTGGAGAGGGCTCCAGGAAGCAGAGGTGGGTGGGCCTGTTTTCTCCCTTTCCCACACTTCGAGCTGCCCAGGGTCACTCAGTCCTTCCTCTGTCCTTGTCTAGGAGGACACTCACCCTCCTGCTCTCATTTAGCCAACTGAGAATCCCACAACCCGAGATTTGACCTTTTCAGAGGAAAATGGCAAGAGCCGTCCACCCCCTCCCCTGGCCTGTAAGCCAGAGACACTGACAGGTCCATGGCGGCCAGCAGCCAGTGGAGGGAAGACTGAAGGATCCCACCCCAGTTCTCAGTCTTGGACGGCTCCATACTGGCACACGATGTCACCAAAGAAGCCCCTTTTTCCTCCCAAACCGGTGGGAACCCAGGGACTCCGGCTTGCACCTGCCTCCCTTGGCCACCTGGCTGACTCCCAGAATTAACCTGAGCAAAACAAACCACTCAAAGAGGTGTCTTTTGCTCCCAGACACCCCGGCGCCACAGATGGGGTTCTCGCCTCTGAACACGAGGCGTCCCTCAACATGTCCCTTGTGATCATTGCAAAACCAACCCGAACCGGGGTTGCTTCCACTCAGGCTGCCCAGCGGGAACCCTCTGCCAAACTGGGGTTCAGGACCATGCTCTGTCGGCCCTGCACGGCATCACCTCTAAATGGGACCTATTGTCTCAAACTTGTTCCGCAGGTGCGTTTCCTGCCTCTGGGAAGAAATGACTTTAGCACTAACGAAGGGCAGGGGTGGCAGAGCCAACGCTCCGGCTCCCAGGGGCCCTGCAGGCTGAGGCTCCGTCTGTCTCGATGTGTGAGTGCCAGGGAATTTCTGATGTCCCTGGGGTGCAAAACCAGCTAATCCACAAGGTGCGTGACCTGCCCAGGGTCAGGGTGCTGGGACCAGGCCAGAGGATGAGGGAGTCCTCTCCAGGTGGGCCCTGGACGAGGAGGAGGGGGAGAGTCAACTTCCCTTCCACTGCCGACTGACCAGCCCTCAGGCCAGCAGAATCAGAATGGTTAGGATGGAGGAAAACCCAGCAGTCCTGGGCAGGGCCTACGCCTTCTCATCTGCGAGGGGCTGATGGCTCCCAGCAAGGACAGGTGAGGTGGAATAGAGCTGGGGAGGAGCAAGGCTCAGCTGAGTGTCTCACTGGCTAAACAAAAAGGGGAGATGGCAAACTCTCTCCATTCCTAAGAGGGTGAAGCCGGATGGGGGAGGCTGAGGTGGGCTTTAAGAAAGAGCCTCTCTAAGGAAGACGCCAAAGAGGCTGCCATTCAGAGACACTTCTATCTGACCGGACCAGGAATGGCAAATGGGCGGCCCATACACCATCGCTCCCCCTCCCAAGCCTGTAAGAGAGAGTGCTAGGAGATTCTAGAACTCTACCACTGAGCCAAGATCCGAATGCAGAATTCTCAACACAGCTTCAGCAGCCACCACCGACTCGTCATCCTCCCTTCCAGCCACTGTCTATTCGCTTAGCAGACCCCTCAGCCCCAAGGCTTGAGTATCTGGGGTGGGGAGGGGGCAGGATGGGGGAGATGTAGAGGGAGGATGCCCAGTGAGCAGCAAGAGCCAGGCTGAGAATGAGCTGGGCACCAGGCGAAAGGTGGAGGGCTGGTTTCAGCTGGGGCTTTGGGGAGTTTTCACTTGAGACTGGCGACCAGCAGAGGACAAAATAAACGGCATTAAAAGGGCAGTGCCAAGGCAGGGGCTCTATCCCAAGTCTCCTGCCTCTCCCCTCCCTGCAGCCAAAGCAAGAGGCGGGAGGTCAGCCCCCGTGGACCCCTGATTCTCCGAACTCCCAGGCCTGTCGGGGGAAGTCTTTCCTCCCACTGCCCTCTTCCTGACTCTCCTACGTTTTCCAGATAAGTTCATTTCTGAATGCCACACCACCCCAGCACAACGCTACTATGCAGGGGACGCTCCTTACACACTTTCAGAGGTGCTGTTTGATTTTCTTCTCATTAAGCATACTATTGGAACGCTTGCCATCCTCAGAGTGATGTAATATTGTCATTCAACCTTGGTAGCACCTTAGAAACACTTGGGAAGCTTTATAAAATGCCCAGCCCCACCTCCAGGCCTGATAAGTCGGACACATCTAGGAATCTGTATTTCCTAAAGCTCCCGAGGTCACTGCGATGTGCTCTTTGGGAACCTGGTTTAGAGAAAGGAATGTGGGTTCTGGAATCATATTAGACTTCAAACTTCATCTCTGCCTCCTACCTGCCATGCGATTCTGGGCAAACGAGTCCTCTCTGAGCCTGTGTTCGTTTCATCTATAAAAATGGAGAAACAACATCTATCCTGCTTATTTTAGAGAATTATGTAAAGGTACTTGACGTCTCTTGCTTCTTATTCTTCTCTGAAATGTGCCTGAGATTCACTGCTACAGGTGCAAACCTGTGCCCTTCAGAAGGGGCAGAGCTACAGGTCACGATAGCCTAACACTTGGTACCCTGTGGGCAGGGACAGGAAGCCTCAGGTGGAGCCCCTCCCTCCCCCTCACAAGCCTGTGAACACTGGAGGCTACATCCTGCAGAGCGGGGTGTAAAATGCTCCCTTTGCAGGGTTGTGGGTGACAAAACAGAGGTAGGAGAAGCTTTGCTCCCGGCCCTGTTTTATATGACATTGAAGCTACATGGCTTCACAAGAGCCTACGGAGCTCCATCTGCCAGTGTGAGGATCCAGATTTTTGCACTTGGTGACACAGTGCAGGTTTAAAGAGCAGGGCCCTGGTTAGGGGAAGGCAGGCAGAGGGCACAGGTCAGCACTACAGGGAGGCCAACCTGTACAGGAAAAAAGTGCCCATGTTATTGGCGGGTGAGGTCAGCCCTGGGAAGGGACAGGACAAAGCTCGGGGTTGGGGGGGGCGGGCAACTGCCATGAAACCTGGACAAACGAAGAAAAGTGAGACGGAGGCTTTGGGCAGACTCCAAGCGGTCAGAGTCCAGTCTGAGTTGGCTCTGGGGTCCTGAGCTGATTGGCTACAAGCTCTGAGGCCACTGAAGAAGGACGGGGTAAGTCAGGAAAGAGCCCAGGGAGCCAGGTGGCGGACTCGTGGGGCTCCACCTCCGCTCACCTTACGCCAGGGTGCACGGGCAGGAAGCGGCTCCCAGCCAGCGCCAGCACACATGCCCCGGGCTGTCCGCACTCAATCTTTCCACACCCTCCCCCCCAGCTCCTCACCAGCGTCCTGGTCAAAGCCCTGTCACAGGCACAAGATGGTGACATTTGGTGTGCTGGGGGAGGGGGCAAGATGGAGCTCGAAGAGCCAGCATCCCAACCCATTCCCAGCAGGACTAGACCAAGATAGGCAGAGAGATGCCCACTGCCTAACAGAGCAGAGGTTGAGGTCCCCCCGCTAATTAAGTCATGTAAAACAGGTGGCCAGGTACCCTCAACCCCAAGGAGAAGCTTAAAATGCCCATCGATCAAGGCAGTGACCAGTGCTCCAGGGCAGACCCGTGGTGACAAGTAGTATCAATGAGGCCATGTTCTGCAGATGCCAGGGGGTGGTGGCGGGACATAGAGGATCAGGGTGGTTAAGTGACCAACCCCCTCACTGGGGCCAGAAAGCTCAGAAGGGGGCCGTGTTCCATCAGGGCCAAGAAGGGGATCGTGACCAGTCATGGGGACACTGCCTGTTGGTGCCAGAGTTAAGGTGATTGTCTCCCTGCTGGAAAGTTGGAAGCCGCCCCTGCCTCGGTACCACAGAGGAGGCGCGCTAAGCTGCCGGTGCCAAGGAATGACCCCCCGCTCGGTGCCAGTGCTCGGACACTGGTGGATGACTCCCCACGCGGAGCCAACGCCAAGACAGCCTGGCGTCCGGGGAGACTCAGTTCGGTGTCATTACCAGGTGGCCGAGGAATGCCTCCCGATACCAGACACGGTATCCGCCGGGTGCCGCGGTTCCCGCCCCGCTCACCTGTGCCCGAAGAGCCGCAGCCCTGGGAAGCGCCGCTTGCTGAGACGCCGCGGCGCCTTGTCCGGCTCAGGACCGGTGTCGCGCTCGGAGCCGCTGGACGAGGCGGAGGCCGACTCGGAGTCGCTGCTCCGGGCCTCGGGGCTGCCGTCCCGCGGCTCCATCCGGCCCTAGCCCCGGCCGGCGGCGGGCCCACGGGAGACGCCCATGCCGGGCCGGCGGCCGGGGCTCAGCACGCCGGCTCCGCACCGCCAGCCGCGGCCATGGCGCGCGCTCGCTCCGCCCGCCCTGCGCCGCGCGCCCCCGCGCCCCACGCCCAGGTGCCCGGGAAGCGGCCGCTGCCGCTCCAGGAAGTGCCGCCAGTCGGGGCCGCAGGACCCCGCATAGCTGGCCGGGCCGCTGCCTGCCCGCCGCCGAGCACGCCCCCTCGGCTGCAGGGTGGCACCGGCCCGCGGCGCCCTCTGCCGGCCGCCGGCCGCGCCGCAACCTGCCTGGGCCTCCAGAGAGGGCGGGGGCCGAGAAGGGGAGGGGTCAACTCAGGCCCCGCCCACAAACCGGCGGCTGGTCCACCCGGATCTGATAGAATCTCCAGCCTGACACACCCGGACTGCGTACTCCGAGACACCCAATCTTTTTTCCTTTCCTGTTAGCCCCCTCTCCCCTCACCAAACAGCCTACATGCTCACAATTGAGCACTCGCGAGGGTGGCTGTCACCACCTCGCCTCCCACGTCTACAGGGAATAGCACCTCGCTCTCGCACACCCTGTGCCCATCACAGCTTCTCAGTCTCCACCCCTACCCCCCTGGCTCTCCCAAATCCCGCCCACGGGAACAAAAGTCACACAGTGCTCCCCCTACGCAGAACAAACACGCCTCTTACGCGCAATTATGCTCACTCATTACTCAAACTAACACTTCCCAAACCCAGCCTCTCACACTCAGAAATTTATACCAGGACCAAAGTCACTTACTGACCCTCACGCACCCCAGCAACACGTTTCTCACACAAATCTTTCCACAGGTCTTTGAAGCTGTTTTTAACCCTTCCACACTCTTTATCCATAGCACTTCCCCAACACACCTTGCAGTACAGGAATCACCCGCACACTTCTTACACACTCATAAATACATACATGTAAAGCCCACTCTTATTCACCAACATACACGCCCTCAGAGAAAGGTTGTCCCCTCTAGAGATGTGGAAAGCAATTGGAACCAGAGCAGTTGCCTGTGGTGGCACAACCAGCACACGTGCTTGGGAATCAGCAGCTCGGCGACAGCCTCTGATAGCCCCTGCAGGGCTGACAAGAGGAGAGGCCTGGAAGCTGGAGAGCATAGTCTTCCTCCAAATCCTGCCACACTGATGCCCATATCAGCTGCCCGCTGTTTCTGTTAGTGCTCCTCTCTGCAAAGCCATATCCTGTGTCACCCACTTCACTTCCACCCTCTCTGGGGTTCTGGCAGCCCGTTTTCCAGCCTTAGCCAGCCACATAAAGCCTGGAAGCTGTGACATGTGGGCACTCCTGTCATTTTGAAAAATAGCCAGCATCAAGAAGTCAGAACCTTCTCCCAGTTTCCTTCAAGTTTCCTCTGGGCCTGGAGACTAGGGGGATGGGGCCGCAGCCCTCTCACCAGCAGCAGGTGCCAGGGCGGGCAATGAAATCCGCAAGTGGGCCGGATATGGTCCCCCTGGGGGCAGGGTTCCATTTGGGCAAGCTTCCCAGTGGTTCTGACACTAGGCTCTGAGGGAGGAGCCCAGAGGCAGCTGAAGACTCCACTGAGTCTGCACAGGGCATCCAATGCCACTCTTGCGGGGGCTTCTCTTCCCAGACTGCACCCCCCCCCCACCGTCAGCTCCCTCAGCTCTTAGTCTTCTGCAAGCTCAGCGCCCTCCCCACTTCACTGCCCCACAGCAATTCAAACATCAGAGCCGCTCTCACCCCTTTGCCTTTTTCTGAGCCTCTGTAGAGCCTCTGGACATAAGGTGGAGGGTGATCCCACTTCTGCCATCCGCCCCCCACCCCCAGATCAAAGACGCATAGAGGAATAGAGGGCCAGAGGGCCCTGTGCCCATTCTCTGGCCACCCAAGTACCTACTGTGACTGGGGGGCCTCGGCTGGGATCTGTGGCACGTCCCAGGAGCGGTAGCGCCACATCTGCCTCAGTACCCAGGGCCGTTCCCCTTCTTCCGTCTCCAGAGCCTCCGCGGGGCCCAGAGCTGCAGCCTCATCGCAGCCTGCCCCGGGACTGTGGCCGGCCCCCAGTGCGCTCATCCTGCCCAGCGACTCTCTTCCTCTTTCGGCACTTCCTGACCGGGGGCCCTGCGAGAGGCCAGCCGGCTGTCCCTGTAGAGGACCACAGGCCTCGGAGGCGCCTTCCGCTGGCTGGGAAGAGGAGCTGCCGGGGAGGACGAGAGGCAGGTGAGGACAAGCCCAGCCCAGCAGCCAGGAGACCAAGTCAGACACCAAGTCAGAGGCTGCTAGGCAGCCAGCAGGCCTGCCCAGGCGGGAATCTGAACCTCAGCCCCAGTCTGACCTTCCTAACGGCTCTGCTCTTCACCTCTCGGTCCTGCTGAGGTATCCTGCTTCACCACAACCACTGAGGGCACTGGGGTGGTACCCGGCCCCCACACAGTTCTCTCTCCGCTCACCTCTGTGAGCACCACACCATCTGACACAAGGTCAGGCACACGGCGGTAGAAAGAGCTCGAATGGAGCTAAGACCTAAGACGTGTGGCCTCACGTCCTGTTTCTGCCACTTACCAGCTGTGCACCCTGGATCAGTTCAGAAAGGTCCACCTGAAACCCTTTTTGCAATAAGGTAGGCTGCCAACAGATAAACGGATGAAGACACGTGTCAGGGAGTTTTCTGAGCCTCAGTTTTTCTCATCTGTTACGTGGAATGGGACAATAGTAATAATAGTAATAATTGAGCTCTTGAGGATTTAAATAAGAGGTGAGAGGGTTAACAAGTTAATTCATTCACGAAATATTTCTTGAGTGCCTTCTCTGCACGCAGCGGGTATTGTATTCGACTACACAGCAATGAGCCAGGAACCAGCGCTCTACCCTCGTATCGCTTAGCTTCTGGGGAGAAGGACGTCTAGGAAACACGTAATCAATACAGGACATAATGTCAGGTATGAAATGAGATACGCTATGGAAAAAAATGAAGCCACTGCAGAGCTGGAAGAAAATGATGACGCCGGTGCTGAGGCAGGGGGATTAGGGATGGCCTGCCTGAGGGGGTGACATTTGAGAACTGACCTGAATGAACTGAGAGAGCCAATTCTATGAGTATGTGGGAGAACAGCAGTCCCAGTGGAAGGAATAGTAAGAGCAAAGGCTCTCTGAGTAGGAATATTCTCAAGATGCCTGAAGAATAGCAGAAAGTCCACACTGGGCTGGATTTGAGGCCATTGTGAGGATTTGGTAAATAAATAGTAGGGCATATACTTATTCTTTTTTTTCTTTCTTTTTTTAATGGCCACACCTTCATCATATGGAAGTTCCAAGGCCAGGGATTAAATCTGAGCCGAAGTGCAACGCCAGATCCTATAACCCGCTGCACTGAAGTGGCGCCTTTGCAGTGACTGTAGCTGCTGCCGTTGGATTCTTGACCCACTGTGCCACAGCAGGAACTCCGCACTCACTCTTCATTATTAGGGTTGATTCTAGGATGGAAATCGTACCTTCCTTAAGCACTCTTTAATCACACTACTCTATAATTAGTTCCTTAGCTCTTCATCTGTTTGTTTCCCCAGAAAGGCTGTAAATGTCTCGAGGACAGAAAGGGTGTCAGTCCGGTTCAGTTCAATAAACATTTACGCTACAGAACATGCAGACACTGGATTACACATCCCAGCCCTCAGAAACCTCCATCTGGTGCTGTAATCACCTTTGTGTCCCTCACGACTGGAACACAGTATTTCTCAATAAATGTTTGTTTAATAAATCATGCCATGTCATGAAGAGGTAAATGCTTGGTAATGATAAAAAAACAACAGCTAATATTTCTTGGGCATTTCTCCACCAGAAACCTTTGAATCCTGGTGACAACCCTATGAGGTAGATCTTGTTATTTTCCTCCTTTTACAGATGGGGAAACGGAGGCACAGAGTGGCTATGCTTATTTGTGCAAGGTTACCCAGCCTGCAAGTGATAGAAGAATTTCACCCCCGAGTCTGTGCCCGTACATAAGACATCCCGTTGCCCCTCTAGGGCTGGGGACATAGCCAGACAATGCCAGTGAGGCGTGGCACCCCCTTTCTCAGTGGCTCTCCCTCCAGCCCATCATCCTGCCTCAAGGCAGGCCCTGTTTTAGAAGGAGACTGCTTGCAGGCCCCTGTCCTCCACTCCCAGGGATTCTGCAAGTAGCTAGAATAGTTAAACAGAGGAAATGGGGCTGGGCTTGTTTTCAATCTGAGGCTTCTGGCAGCCCTGGAACAGCAGAGAGCAGGAAATGTGGCTCCTGGAGGGGAAGCCAGGCAGGCTGGAGGCTCTGAGAGGCAGAGCAGTCCTGACTGTGGGACCACGGTCCCCTGGAGCTTGTACTCACTGAAGCTGTCAGTACTTTGCAGGTCGGGTGGGGAGGACAAGGCCGGAAGGGACAAGTGCGCAAGGCTGGGGAGGATGCCCTTGGCAGTTCCTAGGACAATGTGTGCCAGCACTGGGGAGCTGGGGACCCCACAGAATCCACCCAGATACACACAGGAAGAGGAATCTGGGTAAGAAAATTATTCTGGGCTTTGTTGCGGCCCCAGAGGGTGAGGTGTTCTACTTTCTGTGGCCTGGATGAGCAAGTGGGAGCTGGGGAAAAGAAATGTACCAGGGCGCCAAACGCTTAACCCACGATCTGGACAGCCTCTGCTCTCGAAACCGGCCAAGCCAATCTCCTTGGCCTGACCTTCAAGGCTCCTCATGCTCCAGTTCCTTTCTTTTTTGCCTCTTCCTCCAAGCTTCCCCTGCAGAGATTTTCTCTGAGCTCATACCACGCTGGTGCCTGCCTCACAGTAAGTACCTAATAAACATTTCTTCCCTCTCTCTTCACACTCCCTTTGACATGCCGCCCTTACCCCTGCCATTCCATTCTGCTTATGCTGCTCTCCTTGCCCTCTCTGCCCAGAAAGCTTGGCCAATCAAACTCTCCATCCTTCAAAACCCAACCCCAAAACGCAAAAGTGGGAAGGTGGGACGAGTTGGTCCAAACCCTAGCCCTTGCTGTGTGGTGACAGGCAAGTCACTTAACATCTCTGGGTTGGACCAGATGATTTCTAAGATCTTATCTAGCTCTGACAGTTTCATTTGAATCTCCTTCCCTGATCTCCTAGTTTTCACTCATTCATTCATTCATTTGACAAATATTTTATAAATGCCTACTAAGTATCATATGCTGCTTCAGCATTCCTAATCCACTGATGTATCTGATACTCACCTTTGTTCCCCCCAAATATTCCTCTATCGTGTGACCTTTTATGCGTATTAGTCTTGTCTCTTTACAAGACTCTTGAACGCAGTGTTGTTCCTAGCTCCCTGTTGGGTCTACAGTTTGTATTCAGTAACTTCCTATGGAAGTTGAAGTGAGCTGGATACAGGTGTCCAACAAGCTGAGCCAAGGGAGGCAGACTGGCTTCCTGCTTGTTTGAGTGGCTATGGTGAGACACGGGGGGGTTTTGGGGAGCCCATGTGCCTTTCCAGCAGCTAAGCCTGTGGTCCAGGTATCTACTGAAGCCCTTGGGAGCAACCTAGAGCCTGAGAGCATTTGCTGATCTTGGCCTCTGCCCAGGTGCTGGGTCTCTGCCCCCACAGAGGAGACAGATGTACCTGAGCTGGGCTGCAGGTACTGCTGTCTAGTGACAGATGGACATTGGATTAAGCTCTTTCTGGGTCTCCTCATTAAAGTCATACATTGGAGGAAATCCGGAGGATGGGCTGGGGACCCTTTCCCACGGGGACCAGAGAGCTGTGGGTGTAGCACTGGCAATTGTGCAGTCAAGGGTCTCTCAAATCACAGTCTCTCCTGGAAACTGTCCTTTGGCACCTCCCAGGTGCCCAGGCTGGAGGCAAGAGGACCCTGGTGGCTCTCCCCTTCCTTGGGGTCAGCTAGATCTGCCCTGATGAATTTCTTCTGCCCCCGCCTGGACTGTTTGTAGTACCAAGCTCCCAGGGCAAGGTCGGCAGGTCTCCTGTCCCAGCCTCCTATCCACATCTGCTGGATCATAAGCCCCGATTGCAGAACCACCTTTCAGTTCCCAAACCCCCTCCCTATTTCCCCTCCCAGGGAGGGATATGTGCAGCTGGTACAAAGCCGAAGAGAAGATCCCGGAGGATGAGAGTCCAGGCCCTTGGAAGCCTGACAAAGGGCTTTGTCTTGAAACTGATCTGAGTCTGGAGCCCAACTCTACCAATGACTGGCTGTGGGATCTCAGTGAACTGCTTCACTTTTCCGAGGCTGGGTTTATCATCTGTAAGGTGCTGTCTAGTGGCCCTTAAATCCACCCCCTACTCTATGAATCCTGCTTAGTCTTCCTTCCCCAAACATCTATAGGTCAAGAGCGCTGGCCAAGCAGTGGAGCCCAGCAGAGGCCAGATCAAGCCCCAGTGTCTTCCCTTACCACTCTGTGCATCTTTGAAGACAGTCTTTGCCAGCCTGTCTAAGCCTTGTCCTTGGGATCTGGATCTCTCAGGGGCTACAGAGCTGAATGCTCGGCTCTGAAATTGCACCAGCTGAAGCAAAAAATGAGACTCCAGCCCAGGCTTCTGGCCACCTTTTCAGCAGCACAGCAGAGAAGAACCTGCCCAGATGTCTGTGCTGGAACTACCCATCCCAGCACCCCCACAACCCAAAAGGCCCAAATGGCTTGTGCCCCCAAGGGCGGGAGGCGGGGGAAATGAGATGCTGAGGGGGCCTGTCCCAAGCACCCTGGGCCCAAATCAGGTCGAATAAGACCCTCTTTCTGGAATCCCTACACTGCTGCCTTCAGAAGCCGGGCCCCACCTCTGGGCATGGCCGTCCTCGGCCTTTGACTCACTAGTCAGCAAGAACCTCGGGTCCCCGAGGGGAGGAAGGGCCCCCGCCCTTCCCAAAGGAAGGAAAATGATAGACCCCCCGCTTCCGGCTTCCTCTGGCAGCGGGCCCCCTCCTCCAGCTCGGCTCAGCTCTCTGCCCCCGGTTTTTGCATTTTTAATTCAGGACAGAATGTGATCTCTTACAGCTCCTTGCTTTATCCTGTTGCTATTTAAATTACAAATCGGCCCCATCTCCCTGTCACTCTCGGGTTATTTTTAGCTTCTGGTAAATAGCAGCAGGGAGAGCTGGATCAGGTGCCCCTCCCTCGAGGAGCTTTGTACCCACAGTCCCAAGCCCACAGCAGGGGGCACCCTCCCCTGCCAGCTGGCACCCCAGCCCCTCTGTGGGGGTGGAGAGGGCAGAGGGAGAACTGCAGTCTGGGACATGCGCACAGGCTCAGTCCTGGTTCTTGGCCTTTGTTGTCCTCTGCCACCCCCAGGCCTCCATCCATCCGTCGTTCAGAGGCCGCCACCAGGCCCCACAGAGGTCCAGCTATAGAGGGCAGAAGATCTGACCTGGGTCTCCCCCGCCCCCATAAGTCAGGAACATCTCTTATCTTTCATCTTCCTGGCCACCCTCTGGGGCAGGTATAACTGTTCCCATTTTCCATAGGGGAAACAGGGTCAGAGGTGAAACTGATTTAGGAAGAGGCCAGAGCTGGAATTCGAACCCAGGTTTTCCCTGACCCTGAAGAGTGCCTGCAGGTGATGGCACGGCCTCTCTCGGGGCAACGCATGTGCCGCTTTGCCCCATGCCCAGGTTAATTCCCAGTGCCCGCCATCAGCTGCTTTCCTATGTGCCTGCCCCATTCCATCGGCCGGGTCGGGGGTTGGCGCACATGGCAGATGGGCCACATCCGGCCTGCCGCCTGGCAGGCCAAGAGCTAAGAATGGTTTTTACCGTTCTAAATGGTTGGGAAAAAAGCAAAATAATATTGGTGACAGAAATGATATGTAATTTAAAGTTCAGTGTCTATAAATAAAGCTTTGCTGGAATCCAGTCACCCTGCCTGGTTTCCATACCGTCTATGGCAGCTTTGGGGCTAAGGTGGTAAGGGCAGAGTGGCGGAGATTGAGTGACCTGCAAACATGGAACTATTTACTGCCTGGCCCTGGACCGAATCACACTGCTGTCAAAGGAAGGACCAGATCCCGTATTTCCACCTCATACAGGGCCTGGCCCACGGCCAGAACTCCCGAGAGAGGCGCGGGTCCTCCTTCAAGTTCTTTCTGGGGCCACACAGCACCCGGCACAGGATGCTGCCGCGTCCCAGTGATCCAGCTCCCATTTTACCCTTTCCTCTCTCTTCCAGCTTCTCCACAGGTGAAAACCAGTGGTTTCCAAACCTACCTATCAAAATTACCTGGGGAAGGTTTTTAAAGTTGAGAATCCCAGGCCCCAAAATATCTATATTGGGATCTCCAGGGAGGGCTTAAGAAATGGTTTTAAAAGAGACCCTCAGCTGATCCGGCTTGGGAACCACAGGGCTGACCTCCGGAGGTTCAAGTCCTGCATCTTCAGACTGGTCCTTTCAGACCAAACCCAGTGTCCCTTGTCCCTGTCTTCTCCCAGGCTAGAGGCCTCCTTCCAGTGGTCTCTTAAGTCCCACCCTGAGTGTTCAGGACTTCCTCGAGTAACCTGGGAGTTCTTCTCAGGCCCAGATGCACATCCAAGGTGTTCTTCTCTCCCCTTGCCCAAGAGAGTTTCTACCGGCAGTCTCTCCATCCACCTAAAGCAACTGCTGGGGCTACTTGCAGCCCACTCCAGGGCCGCAGGGTAAAGGAAACCTACTTCCCAGAAGTCCCCATATCCCTGAAAGCTGCTGCTGTCCCGCTGAAAACCCCCGGCCTCGCTTGCGCTTACGTCAGAGGCAGCCAGGCTCCAATCCCGCTTCCGTTACCACCCCTCGCCCTCAGATATTTTGCCCCCGCGTTTCTATCTAAAAAGGCTTTTCTCTCAGTGAAGGGCTTTCAACTGCTTTTCTTAGCAACTCCTCACAGCAGGGTGGGAGGTTTAGCTGCGCGGAACTGTGAACTGTGGCGGGCGGAGGATGTCGAAAGAGCCCCCAGCCCCCAGTGGCCTGTACGAGGAAGGGCAGCTCTGGTCACTCAGGACAGCAGTCCTGTACGGGGAGGGCTGAGTCTTTCCACTGGGTCCCCTCGGGAAGCCCGGGGCTCTGTCCCTTTCTCAGGGCTTTCTCTGCCCTCGGCCCAAGGTGCTCTTCTTGCCTCTAGGCTTTGTCCTGCTCTGGTCCGAAGATGGGGCTCCTGGCCTAACCAGTGTACGAGGAGGTGCCTCGCTTGATCTGTCCGGGGATGACAGCTGGAACCCACCCTGGTGCAATCTTCTGCAGCCATCACGCTAGTGACCCAGAGGTCTCCTGATCCTTTCACAGCCAGAGAGGAGTCACAGCTTGGGGACTCTAGCCTCAAGGCCTCGAGTTTGGGCTGTGGAGGGGCATTCATTCAGGAACCACCCCAAGGGAATCCCAGCCCCTGCGGCTGCCTCTGAGTGTGTGTGTGTGTGTGTGTGTGTGTGTGTGTGTACACACATGCAGCATCTTCCGTCTTAGCCCTTTGCTTATTCTCTGCCCTGGTCCCTCCAAGCCTCTACTCTACTTTGGCTTCCTTTTCAGCTCCAGATGCTGTTTGTCCCTGACCCATGCTGTTTGTCCCTGACTCACAACTGAGGAAAACCTTGGGTCACCCTCTTAGGTCACAGGTGAAAAACTGAGGCCCAGAGAGAGAGAGAGAGATTGTCTAGCTTAAGGACACACAAATCACTGGCAGAAGTGAGAATACAAGCTCGGTCTCCTGAATCCCGGACTAACATTTCTTCCATCCTATGTCCCATTACCCATGTCTCTTTGTACTCTCTCCACCCCCGAGGGACATTCAGGGGCTCTTCTCTCTGCAGCCAGGGGACAGACAACACTCTCCTCTTAGCAGGATGTTCTAGAAGAACTTGGTAATGGAACCCAGTGTACCCCTGATTCCTAATAGGCCCCAGGCAGTGAAGGTAGGACCCATGGGAATCTAAGCTCCTGCCCATTTATTCTGAGCTCTCACTTCATGACGGTGGAAAAGTCCCCCCCCCATCTTCCACCAAGTGATGGAGGCCTGATGGCCTCATAGCCATTAAGTATACTGAAGTCCTTCGCGCTCCCAGGACTGGCCATCTGAAACACCTTTCCAGAAGCCCCAGGGAGAAGCAGGGCAGCCTCAGACACACCCCAAATAGGAAATTTGTCCTCTCTAACCAGGCTGATTTCTTCAAGGACTGCAGGTGCCTCGACTTCCCTGCTAGACCCTCCAGAGAAGGTCACTCTGGGCCAGGGGCTTTAGAGGGGCAGCAAGTCCAGGTCAGGGCTGTGATCTGGGAGAGGAAGAGGACGGTAAAAGCTGCCTCTAGCCTGCCTGCACCCCCTCCTCAGATTCCCTCCTCTGTGTCACTTACCCATCCCTCCTACTTGAGAGGCAGCCCTCGCCCGACTCATCCCAAATCATAAAAGTGGCCTCTGGGGGCCCACTCCAGCTGAGTCCTTGGGTCACAGGTGGTAGGACCAGGGAGGCCAGGAATCTTCCACAGGCAGAGGCACTGAAGATGATTCAGGTGCGAGCACAAGGTTCAGTCTACCACTGGGATGACAGTGAGAGTCTGCTTGGGCAGAGGGGTCCAGAAGGGGATTCTTTTCCCATCTCTAGGCAGTAGGGTCTCAACCATGGTGGCAGGGAGCATCACCTCTGTCACTTCCAGGAGCCAGTGCCTAGTGCGGGGTCAGCCCACAGGAAAGCTCCAGTAAGGCCTACTGAATGAATAAGGAGCCCCTCTTTACCCCAGAAGACGCTCCTTGCCCTTCCCAGCAGACAGAGGTTTGTAAGGATCATGTCTTGGTTTTTTCTCTCCTCATTGCCCCATACAGTGTCCAGTACCCAGCTGGCATCAGTAACACCATGTTGAATGAATAGGTCTTTCACTGTTCATTAGAGAAGGGGTCCCGAAAGCTCCCCCTAGGGCCCAGAGGGCAGAGACACCTTGGTCGTCATTTCTGAATCCCCAGGGCCTAGAGCAGTGCCACGCAAGCCGCAAGCCGCAAGCCGCAAGCGCTCCGTTAATGTCGACTGAAAATGAGAGTGGTCCCACGTGCTGGGCTCCCCTCTACCCGCATTCTCCTTACCTGTAGGACACCTGCTTGCGTAGGTGCATCTGGCGGAACCGCTCCTCCACCGGGGGTCCAGCGGCCATGCCCCGGGGGGCTTCGAGCCGTGGCTGTGAGACCTCGGCCTCCTCCCCGCGCCGGCAGCGCCGCCGCACCACCTCCTCCTCCGCTGCCCGGCCGCCGCCAGCCCCGTCCCCGCGGGGCCCTCCGCCGCCCGGCCCCTCGGCCATCCTGCGGCCGCCCTCTTCCCGTGGCTCTTGAGGCCTTTCGGGGTTCCCTGCTCAAGTTCTGTCTCCCTTCCTCCTGGGCCGGGCAACTCGAGGCGGGGAGGGAGGGAAGCGCTGGGTCCCGCGCGTCCCTCCCGACGCCAGGGCTCAGACGACGGGGGCGGCCAGCTGCTGGGCGCTGCGCCTGGGAAAGGCCGGATGGGCTCTTCCCGCGCCCCCCCGGGGGGGGGTCCTTGCTGGTGTCGGGGTGCTGCTTCGTGAGCGCTGGGGCGCCCCCCGGACGGCGGGACCCAGCGCCGGATCGGAGCCCGAGCCGGAGCGGTGAGCGCGCTCCTGCAGCGGCCGCCGCTGCCGCGCACCGGAGTGTCACCTTAGAGACACCCGCCAGCCCGCGGGGTCCGGTGGGGAGGGCGCCGCCCCGCCCCGCCCAGCCGGCCCGGCTCGGGGCACCGGAGGAGCGAGTCCGGCCCAGCCCGCGGCGGGCACGAACCCGGCCCCGGGCGCCCGCCAGAGCCCACCCTCGCGTCCCCTCCCCTGTACCCCGCCACTCGGCAGCTGCCAATCACCGCCCCGCCCGTCACTCAGCGGCTGTGATGTACCCCCCTCGTCCCGCGCTTTCCGGCTTCGGCATTCGCCGCTGCGGCGGGCAGGTGGGGGGGTGGGGGCGGGGGCGGTGACACGAGCTGGCTTTAACCCCGTCGGCGCCACGGGAATTTAGAGACCCAATTAGATTTGGGGGAGGGGCACAGGAAGGGGACCGCACTGTGGGACGCCTTGAATTTGAGGGTAGACCTGATGGCCGGTAACACTGCCTGTGTGCCTTGAGCTCTTCTGAACCCTGGCCAGAGGGGGACCCAGCTCAGGGTGGGTGGGATGGAGAGCTTCCGGACCCTGGCACCCGGCGGGCAGCCTCCTCAAGGCCCCCCGCTGCCGCCTAGGACCTGCCCTCACTGAGGCTCCTGGGGGCAATTTGTAGAAGACTGAATTCAATCCCAGAAGGCTGAGTCAGTCTCCTGAATGGGGAGAAGGAGGGACCCTAACTCCGAAAGGAGAGACAGAAGGTCTCCTTAGGGTCCATCCTCCTCCTGGAAATCCCCCTCCTTACAACATCTCCTCTTTTCGTTGGGGTGGTTTTCACCTGAACCTTACATCTGGATGATAGAGGGACCCTCCTCAGCTTCTCAGATCTAACACCTGCTATCCACTACCCCCAGACTCATCTTCCTAAAGTTGACCTTTGACCACAGCATTTACTCCCCCTTTGCAGTATTTAGTGGTTCCCCCTTGCCTATACTTTAGCCTGGCATTCAAGGCCTGCCCTGACTTTCTCACCTCCTATCCTCTGATTCCATCCATTTACATCCACTCATCTGTACTCCTTATTCTGGGAATTGGCATCAGGCCTGTACGGCCTGGTTCATCAGAAATCTCCTTCTGTTACTGTAACTTCAAATTCTGAGGAGCCACTAAAGTGCCATCTCTTCCAGGAAGTCTCCATAGATGGCTCCAGCTGAAAAGCATTCTTCTTCCTTCCAGACCGCATTGACCTTTGCACCGGGTGTCTAGTCTGTCTTATCTTTCCGCACTGACTGGGAGCCCGAAAGGTGGGAGGGACCAGACTCACCGAGGTGGAGAATGGATTACAGAGGGGGACAGCTGTGGTACTCAAGGTTCCTCCAACTCTCAACAGCCCTACGGTGGCTGTTCTGCTCTATGCCTTTGCTCAGGCTGTTCTCCTTGCCTGGAGGATGTCGCGTTTCCTGAAATCTTCATCCATCAAGGCCATTCTCAAGTGCTCCATCCTCGATGAGCCCCTCCCTGACGCTCCACTACAGACGCTGTCTTGCTCCCTCCTTCGGCCTCATAATGATTTCCTGGGCCCCTGGCTGGGCATTCCCCTTAGCCCTCTAACAATAGCTAACATCTCATTTGATTTTCACCTCAATGCTGGGTGGTAGATACTATCACTTCCTCCGTGTTACAGATGAGGACCCTGAGATGTCATTCAAGTGATTTGTTCGCTCAAGATGGCTCAGGTGAGGTGAGTGAATGGGGAGTGAATCTAGCTCTTTCAGCTCGGCCCCAGAACTCAAGCCCCTTTCCACTCCCGCATGCTGCCTGCCACACAGTTACAGCCTCAGGTCTGCCAGTTTCCCTCATCTGTAAACTCCCAAGAGGCAGTTGCCTCAGCTCTGCCCCCCTCCACTCTCCTGGTCCAGCAACCCCATCTTGGATTAATGGAGTAAATGGAATTGCTTTAAACATCTTGGCCACAGGCGAGCTTCCTCCTTGAAGCCAAGTTCCGAAGAAGCCCAGCAGCTGGAGGGGGTGGGGCAGGGCCTGGGAGCTCCTCTCCCCCCACCCCCCCTTTGCCCTTGGGGTTGCTTTTAGGATTGCTAATTTTCCTAGCAGCCAGGCCGGCAGCGGGTAGCCGCCTAAACCAAGAATTATGGTAGTTCTGGCTGGATTTGACATTCCCTCACAGCTGCTTAGCTGCTGGGTTTCCAGGTTGGTTTTTTTTGTTGTTGTTTTCAGCTCCTTCCTGCTGAGCTCTCCCCACTCAGTCCTTTTAAAAGTGAAGCTTCTCCCCTCTGTCCTCACACCTCCCTCTTCGGACCAGCTGCTGACTGTGTTATTTTTTAGCTTTGGCTCACTCGTCTTCCCAAGAATCCGAGGGAAAAAATTAAAGCCCACCCCCTGCCTGACCACCTTCTGCAGCCTCTCCCAGCTGCAGCTCGCTCCTCTGAACAACTCCAGCCTGTCACCTCTGCCCTCAGAAAATGATGGCTAATGCCTTTTGAGTGTTTACTGAATAACTGGCTTTGTGCAAGCTTTCTTGCGTGCGTGCGTGCGTGCATGTGTGTGTGTTTGTGTGTGTGTGTGTGTGTAGGTATATGTGTGTGTGCACGTGTGCGCATGCGCGCAAGCTGTCACTTATCCCTCACAGCAACTTTATGGGGGTGGGTACTGTTTTATAGATGAGGACATTGAGGCTTTGAGAGGTTAGGTAATTTGCTCAAGTCACACAGATGTGCAGCGCGGATGTCAACACTTGTGCTCTTAACTGCCCCTCTGATGGCAAGGAGACCAAGGCTCCTTTGGAGGTGAGTTCGCTGTCTATCTACTTCCTCCCAGTGCCCCCCGACGGGCACTTTTTACCCACATCCGGTAGGTGCCCCATTTGGGCAGATGACTCCAGGGGTGGTCTGTCCTCGGGAACTGGAGCCTTGCCCTGACCCATCCCAGCTCCAGGCATCACCCACAGCTGCTCTCCCTGCTGCCAGAGTTTTGGTTTCCAGGTTTAACAAAGAGTTTGTTGTGGCAATCTGAGCAGGGTGACTGGCCCCATGAAAACCATCACATGTGTGTGCAGCAAGGCTGGTTGCCAGGGCCGACAACAGAGCATAGAGGCTACAGCCCATCGCTGGGGACGCACTAGGGATGTGCCCCCTTAGGGACAGTGACACAGCCCTGAGGAGGTAGGATGTCAAAAGGTGGCTTGCGCCAGGGGATTAACCCTGCCTCCTAACATA
Source organism: Catagonus wagneri (assembly GCA_004024745.2). Taxonomy (NCBI): domain Eukaryota; kingdom Metazoa; phylum Chordata; class Mammalia; order Artiodactyla; family Tayassuidae; genus Catagonus; species Catagonus wagneri. The sequence continues at coordinate 5,512,704 of PVHT021183666.1, forward strand.
GGTGGGAAGACTGCCTGGGATGGACAGACGTGTGGTGGTGACCGCAGGTGACCACACTTTGACCAGCTTGCCAAACCCTGGGCTCCAGGAAGCCCCACTGTGCTTGGATCTTGTGTAAGAATGAGAAGCTGTATTCACAGTAGCCAAGACATGGACACAACCTAACTGTCCATTGACAGATGAATGGATTAAGAAAATGCGTTATATATAGATACACAATGGAATACTACTCAGTCATAAAAAGAATGAAATAATGCCATTTGCAGCAACATCGATAGAACTAGAGATTATCATACTAAGTGAAGTACATCAGAAGGAGAAAGACAAATACCATGTGAAATCACTTATATGTGGAATCTGAAATAAGGCACAAATGAACTTATCTACAAAATAAAAACAGACTCACAGACATAGAGAACAGACTTGTGGTTGCCAAGAGAGAGGGGGGAGGCAGTGGGGTGAACTGTGAGTTTGGGGTTAGTAGATGCAAACTATTACATTTAGAACGAATAAGCAATGAGGTCCCACAGTATAGCACAGGGAACTATATCCAGTCTCCTGGGATAGAACATGATAGAAGATAATATAAAAAGAATGTATATATATGTATGTATAACTGAGTCACTTTGCTGTACAGCAGAAATCGGTACATTGCAAATCAACTGTACTTTATTTTTTTTTTTTTTGGTCTTTTTGCCTTTTATGTAGAGCCGCACCCGCGGCATATGGAGGTTCCCAGGCTAGGGGTCTAACAGGAGCTGTAGCGCTCGCCTACACACAGCCACAGCAACGCGGGATCCGAGCTGCGTCTGCAACCTTCACCACAGCTCATGGCAACGCCAGATCCTTAGCCCACTGAGCAAGGCCAGGGATCGAACCCGCAACCTCATGGTTCTTAGTCGGATTCGTTAACCACTGAGCCATGAAGGAAACTCCGAAGATCAACTGTACTTTAAAAAATATTTAAAAAATATGAGAAGCTGGGCTGAGGGGAAGGAGGAAGGAAAGGGTGCTGGGTTGAGAGCTGGAGAGCTGGAGGGGGAACATGAGTTCTGAAGCCAAAGAGACCAGTCCTTGTAAAGTGATTATACTCAAAAAACCCCTCAATTCCCAAAACAAAACAAAACAAAACAAACAGACCTGTCTCCAAATATCCACTTTTCCACTTCCTAGCATGTGACCTTGGTCAAGTCACTTCACCTCTCTGAACTCCGTGTTCTTAAGTAAAAACACTCACCCTTTAGGATTATTTTGATTCCTAACTGGGACGTGGAAATTCTCCATCCAGTGCCTGGCAGATGGTCACAAATCAATAGTGGGAGGGCCGGTTACATATCCGGCGTTGCCGTGAGTTTTGGTGTTAAGCAGAAGATTTGTCTTGGATCTGACATTGCTGTGGCTGTGGCATAGGTCAGAGGTTACAGCTCCGATTCAGCCCCTAGCCTGGGAACCTCCACATGCCACAGGTGCAGTCCAAAGTGGGGAAAAAATAGTGGGAGGGTAGGACTTCCTGTGGGCTGAGAACCCAACAAAGAAGTTCCTGTTGTGTCTCAGTGGAAATGGACCCATCTGGTATCCATGAGGATGCAGATTTGATCTCTGGCCTTGCTTGGTGGATTAAGGATCCTGTGATGCCACAGGCTGCAGCATAGGTCAGTGGGGCTCAGATCCAGTGTTGCTGTGGCTGTGGCGCAGACCTCAGCTGAAGCTCTGATTTGACCTCTGGCCTGGGAACTTCCATGTGCCGCAGGTGAAGCCCTTAAAAAAAAGGGGTGTGTATGCTAGATTTCAAGTCCTTTGATATCAAGATCTGGGTCTTTGTGCTCTGAGGTCAGCAACGTGCCATGCACAGTAGGGATACCTGTAAATATTTGTTGACTGGTGAGTCTTTATCTCCCATTCCTATTCAAACCTTCCCCTTTTCTTCCAGTTCAGCTCCCATGCCAACCCCCTCCACCGGCCCATTCCTAAACCTCACAGCGACTGGGGGGTGGGGAGGAGGAAACAGGACATAGGACACAACTCCCTCAGTTCCTGTCAAAGCAGATCTCTCCACCTGCTCCCTGGATCCCTTCCCTACCCCTCTCATGCATCATCTTACCTCTATGTTGGCTCCTTGTCTTCTAGAAATAACTATGGTCAACTCTCCCTCATCTAAAAGAGCAGCCCCAAATTGTTCTTTAAAAAATTTTTAGGGGGAGTTCCCGTTGTGGGTTAGTGGAAATGAATCTGACCGGTATCCATGAGGATGCAGATTCAATCCCTGGCCTTGCTCAGCGGGTTAGGGATTTGGGTTGCTCTGAGCTATGGTGTAGGCTGCACATGTGGCTCGGATCTGGCATTGCTGTGGCTGTGGTGTAGGCCGGCAGCTATAGCTCTGATTTGACCCCTAGCCTGGGAACCTCCATATGCCGTGGGTGTGGCCTTAAAAAGACTAGACATTTTTTTTGGCTGCACCCACAGCCTATGGAAGTTCCCAGGCCAGGGATCAAATCTGAGCTGCAGCTGCAACCTACACCACAGCTGCAGCAATACCAGATCCTTAACCTGCTATGCCACAGCAGGAACTCACCCAAACCGCTCTATATCTCACCTACATCCCCCCTCTCGTTGCCACCTTCAGTGACAAGTGTCCACCTCCCTCCATCACTCCACCCCATCCACCTCAGTCTTCACATCCGTCCTGCCAGTTCTCATTTGCTCCAGTTCTCCCCAACACAGCTCCAGCCGCCGGTCACTGGTGACCTCCTCATTGTCAAAGCAAATGGACACGCTGCCTTCTTAGCTTTTCTAACCTCTCAGATGGCATCTGACACCTGTGAGCCCCACTCACGGAAACTCCTCCATCAGTTTCTAGGGCACTTACCTCTCCTGGTTTTTCTCCCTTCTCTGACTGTCTCTTCACAGGCTTCATGCCTCTTCTTCCACTGTGGCTTCATGTCCATCTTCCCTGGAGTTCTGCCCTCTACACAGACCCAAGAGGTTACTCTACCACTTGGATGCTGACAATTTCCTAATCTCTGCCTGGGATCCCTTTCTGCCAAGCCCTAGACTTGATGCTAATGTGAATAGTCTACAGGCAATTCAAATGCAAGATGTGCTAAAAACAATTTCTTTTTCTCTCCAAGCCCGCTCTTGCTCCTGCACTCATTGGTTTCGTCAACCACCACCCCAGCCACCCTGGCCTCCAAGTCAGATGCCTAAATGTCGTGCCAGTCTCCGCCCTCGCCCTCACTCTTGCGCTCCACAGTCAATTTGACATCAAAGCCTGTTGATAATTCTTTCTGATTATCCCCAGACTCTGTCTCATCTTCACTGTGCCCCCCACAGAGCCCCGGCAGAGGCAAGTCTGATTATCTCACTCTCTGACTTAAAATGGTTTCAAGGAGTTACTGTTGTGGTGCAGCGGAAACAAATCTGACTAAGAACCGTGAGGTTGTGGGTTGGATCCCTGGCTTCGCTCGGTGGGTTCAGATCCAGCGTTGCCGTGAGCTGTGGTGTAGGTCTCAGACGCACCTCGGATCTGGTGTTGCTGTGACTGCAGTGTAGGCCAGCGGCTACAGCTCTGACTTGACCCCTAGCCTGGAAACCTCCATATGTCGCATGTGTGGTCTTACAAAGGCAATAAATAAATAAATAAATAAATAAATAAATAAAAAGACTTGAAGATGTTCAGTGACTATCACCTTCCTTCAGGATGAAAGCGTCTTTCTTTAGATCCCTGCCAGGGCCACGCTCTCCATCAGGGCCAGGACAGGGTAGGGTAAGCTGGGCTCCCAGGGTTGCAAGTTTAAGGAGGTACTCGTTCTCAGGGCAGTACAAGCGCTTCCCTTAAGTTTGCGCCCTCACTCCCCGCTTGCCTGACCCCAGTCCTGGCCCCGCTTTTCATGGCTCCATGTCTGCACCTGACATTCTCTCCACCCCAAACACTCTAAGCTCTCCCACACCTTGCCATCTCCTACTCACTCTTTAAGACTCAGTCGGGGGCCACTGCCTTCAGCTGGCCCTCCCTGACTCACGGAATCTGAATGACACGACACGCTTCTGCATCTCCTTAGCATCCTGTATAGCCCTCCATCCCACTGGCCCTGATGACTGGTTTACTCTTCAGCCTCCTCCGTCAGCCTGCGGGATTTTTGAAGGAAGTTTGTTGAATGACTAATTGAGGGAGTGGATGAATCAATCAGGAAAGGGGGTGTGCTAGAAGTTATTAATAATAATGGTAGCTTTGGCCCAGAGCCCAGACTTTGCTGGCCTGTAAAGGCCTACGTATTCTAGCAGCTAAAATGGAGCCCAGCTACAGGCAATGAGGTCCCCAGCAAATGGTCACGACGAGGCTGTGGGAGGAGGGGCATACAGGGTGGGGCTTGAAGGCGAGTTCCGAGGCTCTGTAGTGCTGTCTGGTCTCGTCCACCTTTTCCTCTGACGGGCGGCTGGCGTAGGCACTCTCCCACCACCACGCCTCTCCATCTCAGTATGAAAATTTCATGCCTGTGAGTCAAAGTCCAAATGCCTGAGCAAGGCATTCAAAACCTTTTTGGATCTGGCCCTGATCACTATTCAGCCTCAGTTCTCAGCATCCTTGGCCTCTACCTTCCAGCTGTTCTGAACTATTTGAGGTTTTCTTGACGTTTTCCTGTTCTCTCCCACCTTTGAGGCCTTTGCCCAGGCCGTTTCCTGTTGCAATGTCCCTTTCTCCCTCCTGACTCTTTCCAACAGTCCTTCAGGTCACCTCCTCCAGGAAGCCCTCGCTGCTTGTCTGGGTGAGACACCCTCCTCTGTGCTCTCTAGCTTGGCCCTTAGCTCACTGTGTTAATACTGCCTCTAAATACGCAGTCATTCTTTCTCAGATTTACCTCGTTGATTCCCTACAACAGCCTCATGCATTGAATGTACTTATATCTCCTTTAAAAAAAATTTTTATTACAGTTGATTCACAACGTTCTGTCAATTTCTGCTGTACAGCAAAGTGACCCAGTTTTATATATATATATAACATATATATATTCTTTTTCTAACATTATCCTCCATCATATTCCATCACAAAAGATTAGATAGAGTTCCCTGTGTTATATATATCTCCCCCCCCTTTTTTTTATTTTAGGCCTGCACTAGCAGCATATGGAGGTTCCCAGGCTAGGGGTCAAATTGAAACTGTAGCCGCCGGCCTACGCCACAGTCACAGCAACGCCAGATCTGCGCTGCCTCTGCAAACTATACCACAGCTAACACCAACGTTGGATCCTTAACCCACTGAGTGAGGCCAGGGATTGAACCTGCATCCTCATGGATGCTAGTCAGATTCATTTCTGCTGAGCCACGATGGGAAATCCTATATCTTCTTTTTTATTTTATTTATTTGCTTATTTACTTTTCTTTTTGTCTTTTCTAGGGCACACCGCGGCATATGGAGGTTCCCAGGCTAGGGATCTAATCAGAGCTGTTAGCTGCCGGCCTACACCACAGCTCACGGCAACGCCGGATCCTTAACCCACTGAGCAAGGCCAGGGATCGAACCTGCGAACTCATGGTTCCTAGTCAGATTCGTTAACCACTGAGCCATGACGGGAACTCTCTATATTTTCTTTTTTAAAATGGATAAGTGGAGGCTCAGAGAGACTCAGGTTACACGTAGTCTCTTTGTTTCCTATGCTGCGTAATGAATTACAACAAACATGGCGACTACAAATGACATGTATATGAGCTCAGGGTCTGTGGCTCAGAGTCTGGCCACAGCTTATCTGGTTCCTTTGCTCAGGCTCTCACTGGTGGTCATCCAGATGTTGGTTGGACTGGGTCTCATCTGGAACTGGGGTCCTCTTCCAAGCCGATCGAGCGGTTGGCAGATTTCCATGCCTTGCCACCATGGCATGAGGCCCTCATGTCCTGAGGCCGCCTCCTCCTCGCAGTGCACAAGACGGCTGCCTGCTTCTTTTTTTTTTTTTGGCCTTTTTGTCTTTTTAGGGTCACACCTGCAACACATCAAGGTTCCCAGGCTAGGGGTCTAATCAGAGCCGTAGCCATCGACCTACGCCACAGCCACAGCAACTCCAGATCCGAACCCCTACACCACAGCTCACGGCAACGCCGGATCCTTGACCCACTGAGCGAGGCCAGGGATCGAACCTGCAAACTCATGGTTCCTAGTTGGATTCGTTTCCACTGCACCACAATGGGAACTCCTGCCGGCTTCCTTAAGGCCAGCAGGAGACGCTGTCTGCAGGAAGGGCTCAGTCCCTCTTTTAATGGCATTCACCTGATTAAGTCAGGCCCACCCAGGATAACACCTCTTTTAATTAACTCAGAATCAACTGATTTGGGACCTTAATTACATCTGTAAAATCTCTTTTTTTCATAAAAAGTCACCTAATTATAGAAGTGACAGCCCTTCGCATTCACAGGTCCCCTCCAGACCCTAGGAGAAGGATGAAACGGGGCCTGTACCACAGGTGGCAGAAACCTTGGAGCCCATGTTCGAATTCTGCCCACCACACACAGCTAGCGAGGGGCCGCTCAAGTGGTCAGATGCAGCTCTTCTTACTCTGAAGTCTGTGAGTTTTTTTTTCTTTTTTTTGCTTTTAAGGGCCACACCCATGACACATGGAACTTCCCAGGCTAGGGGTAGAATCGGAACTACAGATGCTTGCCTATGTCACGGCCACAGCAACGCAGGATCTGAGCCGTGTCTGCGACCTACGCCACAGCCCACAGGGGAATGACGGATCCTTGACCCACTGAGCAAGGCCAGGGATCGTACCTGCGTCCTCATGGATACTAGTGCCGCAGCAGGAACTCCTGAAATCTGTGCCTTTAATTTAGCTAAAGCAAAGGCACATAACTAAGAAACTGGCAGGTCTTAGGAGGACTACCCTGGGTACCGCTTTAAAGCGCCTGGTGCAGTGCCTGGCCCACACTAAGCGTAGGTTCTCGCAGTTCCTACCACTAAAGGCCTCCTGGTGGCTTATATGCATCTCTGCTTCCATCCTCCACAATAGCAGGTACCTGGGAGACTTAGAGGGGGGTTGCAGCAGAATTTTTGACCACCTGGTTTGAATTCTGCACCTGACTGGAAGAGGGCGCTGATACAGACACTTTCTCAAAGCCCTCGTCCCCAGTCAACTCCCTCAGACGATAAAAGGAACGTACCTTCATCCCTCAGTTCCCACCCCCCCGCCCAACCACAAAGAAAGGCACAAAGTCAGGAATTGATGCTGCATCTTTTTTTTTTTTTTTACTTTTGCCTTCTTAAAGCATGTGCTGAGCTGTTGGGTGAAGCAGTCTGGCAATTAAAAAGGCCCAGCGGCTTGGGCAGCGGCAGGGGGAGGCCAGGTGAGGGGTGGGGGTATACCCCTGTCCTCGGCCAGGGAGCAGCAAAGCCCGCACTAACTTCGTAAAATATAAAACAAGGGGAGGGTGAAGGTAGGAGGGACACTTGTAAAATACAATATCTTAGGGACTGGCAATAATAAAAAATAAGGTTCATTATTTACAAACAATTTCTGTTCTTGGTCTCTGTACAGCGGGGGGGAGGGGGCGTGTGGTTCTGTTGGTGGGTCTGTGTGTGTGTGGTGGGGGTCGGGCAGGGAAGCAGTGGTCCTGGTGGTCATTATGAGAGGGGACGGGGTGACCCAGAGAGTGGTTTATCTGAGAAGGACGGATGGTTGTGGGGGGAGGGGTGAGAACAGAGTGGTTGGCCCAAGGGAATAGTCCGAATGTGGGCGGGGAGAGAGGAGAGGCCCCAGGTAAGATCCAGGGCAAAGATGGGCTGGGGAGAAGTGGAACCCTTTCTCCTGGGATGGGACCCCAGGGGGCAGGGGTGCGAGCCGGATCCGGGTGAGTGAATAAGACAGCCCCCTTCCGGGTGGGGGGCCGGGGGCTGCATCCTGTGTCCTGGGTCATGGCACGGCCTAGGAGAGTTGGATGGTGGTGTTGGGCTCCAGATCCCTGGAGAGAGAAGGGAGAGGAGAGAAGTTAGGGGTGACTGTCCAGCCCCTCTGCAGGGTGGATCTGGACATGGGAGGGGTGGGGCCTAGGAAGGATGTGGCTGACGATGTGGGGACCCGGGGGCAGGTGGAGCCTGGGACCCCAGGAAAAGATGGGCCCGCCTATCCACCCACCTCTTGTGGAACCACTCCTTCGGGTGGGAGAAGTCAGGGCTGGTGCTGTTTCCACCGACGTCCTTGGGCCAGGCCTCACTCAGGTACTTGCTGGTCTCGTGGGTGCTGTCCAGGTGGTCATGCTGCAGGTGGTCCTGGGGTCGCTGCTCCACCGGCCCCCCGGGCTTGATCTCCCAGCCGTCCGGGGGCTCCACGGGCAGCAGGGCGCTGCGACCATCCTCCCACGAGCCTGCCCCCTCGTCGTAGAACAGGAGGCTCCGGGAGGGCACTGGAGGAGGAGCTCAGAATGAGCCACGGTGCCAGGAGGCCCCCCCCACACCCGGGCCACATTCTGGGCCTAGTAGTTAAGGACATGGGCCCCTGGAATCGTGCAGGCCTGGATCTGAACCCCAGCTCTTACAATGCTGAACTGCCTGACTGCAGGCAAGTCATGCCTTTACTTTCACCCTTCTGAGCCTCAGTTTGCTCATCTGCAAAACAGGAACACTACAGCCAACCTCATGTCATGTGAGGTTTAAATGAGATAACAGAGGCGAAGTGATTGAAACTGTACTCAGAGACAGTTAGCTCTTTCCAAGCAGAGGGTAGGCACTGGGCTGGAATCTGAGAGCTGGGTTCTAGTCCTATTGTACCCACTAATTTTCTGTGAGACTGTGAATCAATCTTTTCCCCATTCTATAGAGCTCCCATTGTGGCTCAGTGGTAACTAACACGACTAGGATCCATGAGGATGCGGGTTTGATCCCTGGCCTCACTCAGTGGGTTAAGGATCCGGCGATGCCATGAGCGTCTGCGACCCCAGTTCGAATCCCAGGTTGCTGTGTGCTGTGGTGTAGGCTGGCAGCTGTAGCTCCGATTCACCCCTAGCCTGGGAACTTCCATATGCCATGGGTGCAGCCCTAAAAAGACAAAAAACAAAACAAAACAAGAAACCTTTTCCCTGTTCTAGGCCCTAGTTGCCCTTCAGAGAAATGAAAAGAAAAAACACACTTGTTGGATATCTGCTATATACCACGTGTTGCAGGAATCCTGTAACCTAAACCAAATCATTAGCATCTCACTGAGACCCTTAGAAGCAGATAATAATTTTACCTCCATGTCACAGAACAGGTAACTGAGGCTCCAGGTTGTCAGGGACGTTGTCCCACACCGAAGGTGAGGTGCAAACCCAGGCCTGCCTGGCTCCTGTCACTCTGGGGGCCCTGACCGCACAGTCAGTGATAGGCGCCCCTGGAACCGTGCAGTGTCCCGCTCTGTTCCAAACACCCTTTCCTCCCACAGATGTGTCCTCCTCTTTGCTCTGCCTGGACATTGGGCTTGAACCCCACTGTGGTCACCCCGGTCACCCCGAGGGACTCTCTGACTCTGGTTTTGTCCATCAACGCTCCCCACCCCCATTTCCATTCCTTCTTCTCCAAGGTTTCCTCTACCTCCAGCCTTGGAAAAACGGACACGTGGCGCTCCAGCCCTTACCTCCCTGCCGCCTGCCTCCCTTAGCAGCTGTCCTGTTGTCTCCTGCTCGGGCTGGGCCGGTCCAGGGAGTGGTTTTCACTCCCCACCTCCGCTTCCTCTCCCCCAACCCTGCCCACGCCTCTTCCTCCCCTCAAGGCCCAGCTCAGTGTCCCTCCTTCTTGAAACTCACTCCTGCTCAGCATCTCTCTGACCTCCCATCTGTTTCCTCTTCCTCCTCCTGCCCCCGCTCGATAACTCCCTCCCGGCAGACGATGAGGGACCCTCCGGAAGTTCCTCTGCGGGTCTATCTGAAGTATTCTCTGCCTCTGGAAATCCACACGATTTTTCGCTTGGCCCTTGCCGTTCGGCCCCTGCATCTTTTCTCTCCTCTTGGCAGCTCATCCAAAAGGGAGTGAGTGTGTTCATTTAGTAAGCACGTGCTGTGTACCGGGCACCGTGCTAAGAGCCCACGTGCACCGTGTCATTTAGTCTTCACAACGACCGTGATTGGTAAGTGTGGCGACTGTAACTCCCACTTTCCAGGTAAAGAAATGAAAGCTTAGCATGCTGAAGACACATGCCTGAGGTCACACAGTTAGCAAGTGGTACACATGACTGACTCTGAAGCTCCATGCTCTTTTTTGGGGGGCGAGGCGCGCCTGCAGCACGCAGAATTTCTGGGACCAGGGATGGAACCCCAGCCACAGCAGTGACAATGCTGGATCCTTAACTTGCTGAGCCACCAGGGAACTCCTGAAGCTCCATTCTCTTAACCTCTGTACCTGACAATCCCCGGTGGGGTGGTAAATACCTGAGCCCACACCACCGAGACCCCACCACTGCCCATGATAGAATTACCAGCGGATCCTGACGTTCCATTCTGTTGATCCTGAATAGTGTCTCAGAGTCCTTCTTAACACAGTGCCTCAGGCAACCCCACAACTCATCTGCTACTGTGGTTGTGAAATAGTGATGATGCTTAGCAGATGCCCCATACCAAGTGGCTCCACAGCCCATGGGGTCTAGGGTGGGATCATTCCTACTATCCCCTAAACCTACCCCCCCAACGGCCCCCAAAGCTGGGAATTGTGGGCTCTGCATTGCAGTCCTGATTCTATAACTGACACCGAACAAATCATAGGCCCTGTGGGGGCCCCAGTTTCCCCAGCTGCAAAATGAAGAGGCAGAACAAGGAGAGGACATCAGCCCCAAGCCTGGCTCCTCTCTGTGCCTGGATTCTGCCTATAAATTGGGGCTGTTGGTGGGGAGGGCGGCCTGTGAACTGGAGACTGGCTCTTGCCACGCACCTCTACACCAGGAGTTGAACCAGGAGCCACTGCAGCCGCTGACCCTCAAACCCCCCCTCCACCACCACCAAGGAGCTCAGGGCGAGGCCCTCTGTGCTCCGGGAAAACTGGAAGAACAGGTCTTCAGATAGATATTTTCAGGAGAAGATTTTATGAGCCCAATTCTTGCACCTCCTCGTATCTAGAAAGGCACTAAAGTCCTTTCCGGTGATGTCTGCTCCTCGTGACTGGCTGTGACCCTCACGAGACGAGCAGCAACCTTCTGGAAAATGTATGCTTGACTGCACGTGCCTCCCTGTTCACCACAATCCCATATATACTGACCTCCCCCCCCCCCCGCCTCTTTGGAGCTGTATTTCAGAGCTCTCTGAAATGCTGCCTCCCGGGCTTCAGTCCTCATTTTGCCACCAATAAAAAATTTTTTTTTAGGGCTGCACCTGAGGCATATGGAAGTTACCAGGCTAGGGATCAAATTGGAGCTGCAGCTTCTGGCCTACGCCACAGCCACAGCAACGCCAGATCCTAGCTGCCTCAGTGACCCACACCAGAGCTCATGGCAGTGCTGGATCCTTAACCCATTGAGCGAGGCCAGGGATCGATCAAATCCTAGTCGGGTTCATTACTGCTGAGCCACACGGGGAACTCCCCCCACGCAATAAAACTTAAATCTCAATTTTTAGGTTGCGCGTTTTTTTTTGTTGTTGTTGCTGTCTTTTTGCCTTTTTTAGGGCCGCACCAGCGGCATATGCAGGTTCCCAGGCTAGGGGTTGAATTGGAGCTGTAGCTGCCGGCCTACACCACAGCCATAGCAACCCAGGATCCGGGCCATGTCTGCAACCTACACCACAGCTCACGGCAATGCCAGATCCTTAACCCACTGAGCAAGGCCAGGGATCGAACCCCCAACCTCATGGCTCCTAGTCGGATTCGTTAACCCCTGAGCCATGATGGGAACTCCAGGTTGTGCATATTTTTTAAGTTGACACCTGGCTCAGGGCACTCACTCTGACTGGCGGTGTAGACGCTGTCAGTGGCCATGGGATCTTCCTTCACAGTCTGAGAGCCGGAGGAGAACTCAGGGAGGCAGGGCAGGAGAGAACCCAGCACCAGGACGAAGCACAAGGCTGCCACCTGGTAGTGGAGGGAGAGTGGTGGTCAGATCTGGGCCGGGGAGGGGCTGCAACCCTGGCCACCCCCAATCTTTCTCCCTCAACCCAAGCCAGTGGGGGCAAAAGGCTCAGTATTTTTCCAGGAAAGCTGCTTCCAGAGCCAACCACCTCCTACATGTGGCGTCTCCCACCCTCTCAGCCCACCTTAGCAGGGCTGCCACAGGCAGTGCTAGGAAAAGCCTGCTGGGCCCATGGAAGTTGCCCTGCCAAGGGAGAACCGCTGCTGGGTTCACGTGAGATGCTACACATCCACACCGTGTCAGATCTGGTCAGGGACGGTCATGTTCTGGAGGGCTCCATGGGCTTGGTGAAAGAGGCTAGGGTCTGGAGCCAGTGCACAGGTACTAGGATGGTTTACCCCAAATTAACCCCCAAGTACACCCCTCAAATATTGCGTCCCTCTGAGCTCTGCCTAACCCCCTAGAAAGTCAGCCTGAGGCAGACCTGTCCTCCAGTAGTCTGTGGTGAGGAAAGAGCACCTACCATGAGGCAGGTCCCAGTCTGGGTGGCTGCCATCTTGTAAGGTCTGGAGATCTTGTTGGTGACCAGAGTCTGGAGCTTCTGCAGCTGCTGGAGCAGGGTCCTGGGGAGGGTACAGCGGTCATCTGGCGGGTTCTGACCCAGCAGGCCTCTCTGCCTCCCAGAGCTCTCTGGGGGAGGACCTGAGCTGGCTCCAGACTTGGCTTCCGCACCAGGCGCCCATTTCAGTCAAGACAGAAAAAGGTTGCCTCCTGCTTGGCTCCTCTGTGGTGTGACTGGGGCACCTGGCGTCTGCCTTATGGTGGAGAGCTAGGTGACCCTATACGAGTTCAGGGGGGGCCCCCTGTGATACTCGTGACCAAAATAGGGTTTGGAGGTGCGCCTGGCCCACCCGGGCTAAGGTCACTTTATCTTACCCTGCACCAGCCACAGCTAAACTGACCTTCCCTCCTTTGTACCTATGACACCCTGGCCTGAGAAGGACATGTTTGGCAGCTGTCTGGTACACGGTGAGAAGTGAGTGTCCAGTAAACGGTAGCTTCCATTTGTGTGAATTTTGTTGCCATTTTTTGCTTTTACCACAGCACTTGTAGCACTTGGTTTATTTATAAATTTCCAGGTCTGTCCCCTTTGCTAACTGTGGGCTACCTGAGGGTGAGGACCGGATCCCTCCCAGGGAGCCATCCTCTGTCAGCCCACACACTTGGTGAACAGATGTTTAAGCATCTCTCTTCTACCTAGCAGGTCGGCGGCATTGCAGTTCCCAGAATGTACAGCAGGTGGCGAAATAGCTCCAAGAGGCTGGCCCTATCTGGGGCCAAGAGAGGAATCTGGGTCACAGGAAGAGGGTGAGGGTTGAGGGTTCCCTCCACCCTTCCCTGAGTCGTGGGGTTGGGGGGTGGGGGAGGCATTCTCCAGGTCAGTCAGGGGAGTGGCTGGATCCCGCTGGAGAAACTGGGGGAGAAGGAAGGAAAGAAGGAAAAAGCCTTCTGTTGAGCACCTGCTACATGCCAGCTGTTATGTTATTTTAATTAATCCCAGCAAGTAATTATTAAAGACCTACTGTGGGCTCATGGCTGGCCACTATCAAGGATTCAGAATAGTAACAAGAAAAAAAAGGACAAGAAAAGCTAACGTGAACGGAGCACTCTCAAATGCCAAGGACAGGACCTGCCCTTTACTAGGCGGTCTCACTGCCTTCTCACATAAATCCTGAGAGTACAGGGCTTCCATTATCTCCAGGAGACAGAGAAACTGGGGCCTGGAGAGGTGTACCAGTTTGCCCAGGGTCACCGAAGTGGCACCCAGAGCTGTGATTTTATATGGCTACTGCATGCCAGGTCCTGTGTGGGCCCCACAGGAACGTTTCTCAAACTGAATTATGCAAGCGAATCACCCAAGGATCTTGTTGAAAAGCAGGTGCGGAGTCAGTGAATCTGGGGAGAGTCCCAAGATTCTGCATTTCTAACAGGTGATGCTGATGCTGCTGGCCTGAGAAACTCGCTTTGGGTAGCAAGCATGTACACTGGTGGTTCTGACTTTAGGGTGCATCAGAATTACCTGGAGGGCTTATTAAAACGCAAATCTGGGAGCCCTCCCTCTAGAGTTCCTGATGCAATAGGCCTGGCATGAAGCCTGAGGATGAGCATTGCCAGCGAGTTCCCAGGGGCGGCTGCTGCTGCTGGTCTCTATCATCTTACTGCAGCGTCTCACCAGCTCTGTCTGGTGTCTAGAGCTACGTGTGGATAAAGAAGGTTGGGAAACTGGGGGTCCCAGGCTGCAGGGTCCTTGTGTCTGGGGTTCCTGTCATCCTGAACTCAGTGACCTCTCTCCTGCCTCCAGGAGCTACATCAGAGCCAGGCAATGGCTGCGGAAGGAGGTGTGTGCAGGTGGCACTACCCACCTGTTGGCATTCTCCAAGGTCTCCACCTTCTTCCAGAGTTCGTTGTTCTCGGATGTAAAGGTCTCCACCCTGTGGGGGCCAAGCGGGCGCAGGCTCAGGGGCAGCTCTCGGACTCGCCACCACCCCCTCTGCCCTGCCCACCAGCGTTCTGTGCCCCTTGCACCCTGCCCTTGGCATCCCATGAGAGGGCCAGGGAGAGCAGCCCAGGCTGGGGAGTAGGGCCCCGGCTCCCGCCCCCAGGCCCCTTACTTCTTTTCTAGACACTCCACATACTCCTTCTTCTTACGGCGGCTCTCCTGGGCCGAGATCTAGAGGGGGAAGTCATCAAACAGTCATCACCCCGCAATCCACTTCCTGGGACTCCCCAACTTCAGGGCTGGCATTGCCAGGGAAGCGGAGGTCCCCCACCGACCCACCAAGGAAGCCCGAGGGCAGGGTCAAGGTCGCCTCGTGCTTTACCTTGTTCTTGATTTTTCTCCGGACCCTCTTCAAGGCCTTCTCCTCGGCTTTGGTGAGGGGCAGTTTCGTGGGGATGGGGTAGCCCTCAGCGATCAGGGTGCGCTTCTCCTCCTCCGTCAGAAGCAGTGGCCCCGACGTCCCCTGTAATTTCTGTGGGAAGTGGGGGTGTGATAGTTGGGAATCAGTTAGCCCTGCATTCAAGTTCAGGCTCTGCCGTTTACTCTGCGTGACCTGGGAAAGGCACTCAATTCACTGAGCCTCAGTTTCCTCATCTGAAAAAGGGGCAGATCTGAATTAAATCCAATAACATCTATCAAGTGCTTAGACTGTTGCTGGGAGTCTGGCATGTTAGGCTCTCATTGTTTGAGGGTAGGGGTGGCCCCTTGACCCCCACAGTCTCAAAGCTTACTTGTCCAGGGCCCCCTAAATAGCACCTGCCTCAGACACCTATAGTGTTTTGTTCTTTTGCTTTTTTAGGGCCGCACCTGTGGCATATGAAGGTTCCCAGGCTAGGAGTCAAGTAGGAGCTACAGCCACCAGCCTGCCTACACCACAGCCAGAGCAACACGGGATCTGATCCATGTCTGCAACCTACACCACAGCTCATGGCAATGCCAGATCCTTAACCCACTGAGGCCAGGGATCAAACCCGCATCCTTATGGATCCTAGTCGGGTTTGTCAACGGCTGAGCCATGAAGGAGACCCCCTCCGCAGTGCCTACAGTTCTGAATCGGGAGGTTCCACACCCATCCTAGTGGATTCTGGGCTTCCTGAACATTGCTCCCCAAACAGTGTTCCTTGAAGGCAGCCTGGTCTGCCCCCAGGAGGTCAGGAATGTCAAGTTCTAGTCCTGGCTCTGCAATAGTGTGGGTTCAGCAGGCCTCTTGGACTCACTACCTGATAGCTATTCACCCCGAGGCACAATTAAAAGATTCCTGGAGTTCCCTGGTGGCCTAGTAGGTTAAGGGTCTGGCATTGTCAGAGCTGGGGCTCAGGTTCAGTCCCTGGCCCAACTTCCACATGCCATGGGCGCGGCCACAAAAATATATATTCTCATTCCCATCTGCCAGGCCGGCACCTCCCTGAGTTCTGATGAGGGCGGGGGTCGCGCGTGGAGTTCCCTAGACCCTCCCCTCCCATAACATGCTAAGGTGGATTTACTCAATTCCATGCCTCCGGGGCCAGCTCACCCCCCTGCTGCTTACGTGAGGGGCGGTGAGGAGTGGGGAGGTGGAGATGGCCGTGGAGGAGCGGGCCATGGGCCGGATAGGGCTGGAAGGGGGCAGAGAGCGGGGACTCTGGGAGCCGTCGCTGTCGCTTCCGTGGCTGCTGGGCGGCGTCGGAGGCATCTGCACCAGGTCCTCTGGGGAGAGCAGGAGAAGCCAGGTCAGCCCGGTTGCACTCCAGCTTTGGTTGCACATCAGAGTTCAGCATAGCGTGAGCCTAAGCCCGTGCTGAGAGCACGCAGGACAAGACTGCTGGGGCCTGGACCATGTAACATCAGGGGCCCCTCTGCCATGTCAGAAAGATGAGCTGACATCCCAGAAGACACTTTCTGAGTGCCAGCCCATCTCTGATTCCATCGGGGCCTGGCTCCTCTAAGCCTGGGCCTTGCTGGGGATATCACTGAGGCTGGATTCTTGGGGTCCCTCCCCCATCCCTGACTTCACACGGCTCAGGGTTTTTAAGCCTCTAGCTTGGCAACCCCAGGTGGTGGCGGGAATTGGCCCCCGGCGAGACCCACAGGGCTTAGGCTGGGCAAGCAGCCGCCTCTGTCTCTTTCTTTCCACAGCAAAACGTTTAGCTCTAACAACACCAGGGTGTCCATTTCCAACGTCAGGGTAACAGAACAGCAGGCACTGGGCTTTCAGGAGACCCGCCGGGAATACCGTGCTCCACAGCGCCCCCTCCCTGCTGCCTCTTTGTGGCCACAGGACTAGGAAGCCAGACACTGCAGGTGGTCAGGAAGGGGCCTGGGCAGAGCCGAGAGGACCACGAGCCTAGCTGCAGGGAGGGTTGCCAGGATGGCACAGAAGGTCCAGATAACTCCAGGTGTGGGAACCTGGAGCCCACCGCCCCGCAGAACCAGCCTGAGGCTGCGAGGAGGAACCATTGCCTCCTTCCGGGCTTGGCCCATGACTGCCTTCGGCAGGCATCCTTTGTGCCTTCTTTGGCTCTTATTTGCCTCTTACAGATGCCATACTGTAAAGAGCACTGAACTTGAAGTTAGAGAGACCTGAGTTCAGATCCTGAGTGCTGCACCTGTTAAGTAAACACCACCTGCGTGACCTAGAGTGCTGTTTACTTAACCTCTCCCAACCGCACTTCTCTGTTCAATGGGGTGAAAGGAGCTGGGGGTAAGCAATGAGCTAGAGTACATGAACAGGCTTTATGAACTGGGCTGTGCTTCGAACCCGGGAGGCTCCACAATGTAAAGTGTTTTCACACGGGTCCCTTTCTACCTCCTGTGAATTCCATCTTCTCTCCGAGGGTGAAACTTGGGCCTTATTCATCTTTCTAAACCTTGAGGTATTTAGTCCAGGGCCTGATACACAATAGATGCTCCATCAATGTTTGCTGAATCAATGAGGTGGGAATGGAAAGACCCAGCCCTTTCTCCTTCTGGTCTGTCCAAGAAGCTTCTTCGGTTCTCCGCTCCCTGGTCAGGTATGGGGATGTACTTTCAAGGTTCGCTGGGGAATCTGCCATCTTTAACCACAACAGTGTGTTTAATTGGTGGTCTGTCTGTGGCCCTCACGACTCTATGATCTACTTGGGTACAGGGACCGTCTTCTCTTTCTGCTTTTCTAGTTCCTGGCATTGGAGATGCCCAACGAATGGATGGAGGGATGGATGTATGAATGGATAGAAGGATGGACAGACAGATGTGTAAATGGATGGATGGACGGGTGGATGGATGAACAGCAGGTTCAACCCGTGAATGCTAGGAGGGGGGTTAGCAAACAGGGTGAGAAGGTTATGGTGATAGTGATGACAGCTATTGGGTAAGAAGGGACTGGAAGGATGGAGAATGGGCAGGGCAGAGAGGAGGAATATTCTGGAGGGAGATGGAAGGGAGAGGGGTGGGCTGGACCAAGGGAGTGGGCACACGGTCTGCTCAAGACTGGAGAGGAAGAGTCCCTCTCTGGACACACTTACCTGGTGTCACTTTGAGGAACTGGTTCACCTCCTGGGGCTCTGCTTTGATCACTGGCAGCTGAGTCATCTCTCCCGGGGCCTGAGGAAGAGATAGGTTCAGCTCCATCAGCTGTCCTGGGGCTGTCCCCACCGTGCCATCCTCTCTGCTTCCCTCCCTGAGGCTGGGGGGTCTGCCCTGCAGCATTAAGGAGGTGTCTGGGTTCTGGGTTCGAGGCATAGCCCAGAGGGAGCAGAGACAAGTTCTTGTGCAGAGAGAAGGCAAGTCAGACCTCAGAGAAGAGAACGATGCCCAAATAGCATTGTTTAGCCCCTAAGCTCAGAGAAGGAGGGCTTCCTGTGTCCAAGGCCAAGGCCATCTTTTTGGTAGCTTGTGACCCTACACTGACTGTGAATGCCACACAGGCCTTGGTATGCGGGTTGCCATGAAGGCGGGAGGTGATATCTGGCAGAATATAGCTGTTCAATGAATGTAGCTACAGCACAGACGAAGGAAGCGTTAACTGGCTGTGTGGTTTGGGGCCCTCAGTTTCCTTCTCTGTGGAAGGCTCCCAACTTCCACGACCCTGGCTGCCGCTGCCGTCACACCTTCCCTTCCTGCTTCAGCAAGACCTGAGGAGTCCAGAGCTCGTCCTGGAGAGGGTCCCAGGAGATCCTCCCCTTTGCAGCCGACCCTTAATGGGTCCTTGGTGAAGCAGGGAGGGGCTGACGTTTCTTGCCTTTGGCCTCCGACATTTTGCTCAGGTGAGCCGCGTGGCCAGCAGGGGGCAGTGCCAGTCAAACCCTGACTCCCGGGAGTTTAAGATGACCCCTCCCGAGGAAGACTCAGGCGGAGGAGCCCCTTAGGGGTAGTCCAGGCTCCCATTTTACAGTGAAGGAAGCTGAGGAAGAAAGAGCGAACGCAACGTGCCCAGCGCACTAGTGACAGCGGAGCTGGGACCCAGGCAGGGCCTCTCCCACGTACCAGGGGTCTGGGTCTCACATCCCCAGAAGGGTCTTCAGATACGTTCATGAGGGTGGGCGGCTGGCATGAGAGTGTGGGTTAAAAATATTAATCTCATAAATATAAACCGTTGAAATATGGCACAATTTTTATTTTTCCATTTTGGTGTTTTAAAAAATCCTAACACAGAAAACCAAGAGGCCTGGGCTGTCTCCTTCCCTGAGACCCTGGACTGGGTGCCTGCAATCCTTCTTCTGCACACGGCGAGGGCCCCGGCTCACTCCGAGGGTGCTGTGGTTGGAGCTCGTTCTAGGCTGGTGCAGGGTGGGCAGAGGCTTGGCCGCGGAGTTCCGCGCTCTCCTGGGGGTCACAGAGCCCTGGGGTACCGCGGCTTGGGACGGCTCCTTCCGCAGAGACCGCTCACCCTCCTCCCAACCTCAGCCCCTCTCAACAGTCCCCGGGCTCACCTGGTGCGGGATGGGCAGCCTGGACAGGGGGCTGAGGCCCAGCAGCGGGGCGGTGGCCATGGCGGCGGCGGCGGCCATGGCCGAGGAGGCGGCCAGCGGGTCCACGGGCAGCTCCGGGCTCTGCTCCTGCTTCACCATGACGGAGCACAGTTTGTGTCCCAGCGCCCACGCTCCATGTTCCACGTCTGGGGAAGGGGGCAGGACCCAGGCTCAGGGGACTCCCAGAGCAGAGGGCTCGGCCCCCCTCCTGGCCCCTGGGAGCTGCTCTGGACTGGACTGTGGAGAGACGCTAGGCTACACGGGGAGGCAGGCGGAAAAGGGCAGGGGCGGCCCTTTGCGGGAGGGTGGAGAGGACTGGAGCCGTTCTGGTGGTGGGGACATCTCCTTCATTCAGGGTGTGCTTGGACAACAGACCTGGACTCCTCCTAACTGGCTGTGTGGCTTTAGGCAAGTTGCTTAACGTCTCTGAGCCTTAGCTTCCTCCTCTATAAAAGTACCTGGCAAGAAGTAAATGTTCAATAAATGGCAGCTATTGTGAATACAGTTATTGTTATTCAGTAAAGACATGCTGAGCGCCGCGAGGTGCTGGGGATCTGGTGAGAGTTATGAGCGGTTTGGTGCAGTTCGATTGCAAAGGAATGGGGTTAGAGAGGCCAGCACGGGTGACATGGCCTAGAGGCTGGGCTTGGAGCTGTGACTTTGTCCTAAAGGTAACAGGGAGGTACTGAAGAGTTTTACACATGCTCAGATGTGTAACGTTAAAAAACATCCCTCTGCCCGTGTGTGCAGGCTGGACTGGCTGCAGGCGAGGTGGAGGCAGGGAGACCCGCAGGAAGCTGTTGAAATCATCCAGTGAGAAAAGATGAGCTAGGGCAGTGGCAGTGGGGACAGAGAAGAAGGAACATATGGGGACAAATGTAGCAGGAAGAATCCACAGGACCTGGTACCTGAGGGCATGTGGGGAGTGAGGGGTGACACTTAGGTTTCCCAGGGTTGCGTCCACCTCCTGGCCTCACCACAGAGCTACCAGGCATCACTCCTTTTCCTGGCAGGTGCCTACGGGTCCCCCACTCCAAGTCAGCCCTGCTCTTGGGGGCCCAGCACCTGGATCTGGTGAGGCAGAGGTCTGAGAAGCCAGCATGGAGGGACGAGAGGGGACTCTAGCCTCTGGGGCCTGTCGTGGGTGGGGAGAGGGGTCAGTGGCTGCCAAGCCCACCTCAGAGGCCAGGCCCCACCCTGCTGGGAGCCTGAGGGCCCCAGTTCTGGGCTACAGGCTGCCCCTGGGCTCCAGGAACACCCACAATCTTCCCAAATTACAGGGCCAGGCCGCTGGCCTCCGGGAAGCTGCCCCCTGTAAAGGACCCACAGACAAATTGCTCTAAAAATAGACTTGGGGTGGTGAGGAGTTGCCAGGCTGGGAGGCGGTCCACGCCCCCAGGCTGCCCCTCCCCATGCCGGGGCCTGACGCTGAGGTGACCTCCACAGGCTGGCTGAGGCCAGGGCACGCAGGGAAGCTGAGATCTCCAGAGCCAAGAGCTCTGGAGCCACCTAAAGCCCCAGAAGATGTCCCTGCCCTCAACAGGTGGGTGGGGACAGGGCACAGATACCTGCCTCTGCCCCTGGGGGTTCTCGAAGACCCTCAGAAGCAGCTCACGCTTCTTGCACTGAGTCCAGTTCTAAGCTCTTGATGCCTATGAACTCCCATCAATCTTGGAGGCGGGCACCACTCTTCTGCCCATTTAATAGATGAGAATATTAAAAAAACTCACTCAAGACCATTGTTCTCTGAAGGGAAAGAGGGATAAGAACCCTGTTCATAGTTCTAGCCACTACAGTCTTTTCAGTTTTTTTATTTTTATTTTTTGTTTTTAGGGCTGCACCTGATGCCTATGGAGGTTCCCAGGCTAGGGGTCTAATCGGAGCTGTAGCCGCCAGCCTACGCCACAGCCACAGCAACGCTGGATTCAAGCCATGTCTGCAACCTATACCAAGGCTCACAGCAACGCTGGATCCACAACCCACTGAGTGAGGCCAGGGGTCAAACCCGAATGCTCATGGATACTAGTCGGATTCGTTTTCGCTGAGCCACAATGGGAACTTCTAGCCGCTACAGTCTTACTGGGATTTTTTTGGGTGGGTGGGGCACACCTGCAGCATTCAGAAGTTCCTAGGCCAGGGATCAAACTCTTGGCACAGCAGTGACCTGAGCCACAGCAGTGAAAATGACAGATCCTCGATCTACTGAGCCATCAGGGAACTCCTTAATAGGACTTTTACACACACAATGAAAAAGCCATTAATTACATATATAAATAATGTGCTGGGCACTGAATTGGGTACTTTATGTATATACTTTTAATCCAGGCCAGAATTCTAAAGATATCTAGTATCTTCATTCTATAATTGAGGAAACTGAGGCTCAGAGAGGTTAAGCAGCTTTTTCAATATCAAGCAGTAGCTAATGAAAGTACTGAGATGAACACCAAAGCCAGTACTCTTTACTGACCCTTGAGGCTGGCAAATGTGGTGGCAGCGAGGGTATGAGGTTTAAAATTGGGGGCCTGCTTGCTCCCAAGTCCTGGCTCTGCATTTTACTGCGTGTGTAACCCAACAGCCCAGCTTTCCTGAAGTCTCATTTTCCTTATCAGACAAATGGGAATTCTGATAAAGGTGATTCTAACTTCACCTTTGAGTTGTGAGAAATAAATGCGATAGTTAATACAAAGGTGCTGCATAAACTGGAGCGGGCTATAGAAATGTTTATTGTTATTCCCATTTGTAGACGAAGAAACTGAGGCTTATAAAGGCCGAGAGACAAGTCCATGGTCACCCAGCCAAACATGACGGAGCCAGCACTACCTACATTCGAGCAAGTGCCCCAAGAGGTCATTTCCAGGTAGGGCACAGAATGGAGTTGTCACATGCAGATTACCTGAGAGGCATGCCTCAAAGGGCCCTCTGCTTACAAGGGAGAGGGTGGGGGAGAAGAGAGCTTTAGAGAACCCTACCGTTGGGAATAAAAGGGTGCCTGCATTTCTCCCAGGTTACATCTCAGAGGACACAACAGTATGAAGAAGTGGTAAGGTTCTAGAGTCTTGGTAGCTTGTCCACATTTATTGTCTTTTTTTTCTTTTTTTTCTTTTTGCCTTTATGTAGAGCCGCACCCACGGCATATGGAGGTTCCCAGGCTAGGGGTCTAACAGGAGCAGTAGCTGCCGGCCTTCGCCACAGGCACAGCAACGCAGGATCTGAGCCGCGTCTGCAACCTTCACCACAGCTCGCGGCAACGCCAGATCCTTAACCCGTTGAGCAAGGCCGGGGATTGAACCCGCAACCTCTTGGTTCTTAGTCGGATTCGTTAACCACTGAGCCACGAAGGGAACTCCCACATTTATCGTTTAATCCTCCCCGCTCCCAACTGTTTCATCTAAGTCTGGTTCTCAGACCTAAGCATGCATCAGCATCGCCTGGAAGGCTGGACCCACCCATAACGTTTCTGATCCTGTAGGTCCGGGTGGGACCTGAGAATCTATATTTCAAATAAGTTCCCAGGTGCTGCTGCTGGTCTGGGAACCACCCTTTTGCACATCACTGATCTAAGGCAACAAAAGGCCCTCTTGAGAAGTGCCCATCTGGGTTCGACCCGAGGGAGAACAAAGAGGCAGGGGGCAGTCTCCCCTGCGATGGTTGTGGGTGGCTCCTCTGGGTCTGGTGTCCAGGGCCCCGCCACCGCTTCTTACCTTGGGTGGTGTCCTCCATCTTGATGGGCACAATAGGGCTCTGAGGTGCCGAGTCACCGCTCAGGGAGTAGCTGTGCTCGGCCTGGATGCCCGGCGTGGGGGAGTCCAGTTCCATGTCCAGCAGAGGGCTCTTCTCGTCCAGCACCGGGTCATCAAAGAAACTGCTGAACAGGTCGTTGGAAAAGTCCTCCATGTTCTCTGCGAAGTGGTCCAGGTGCTCAGGGAAGTGCTAGGGAAGGAGGAGGGGAGAGTGAGGAGTCAGCTCATTCTGGAAAGGGGGTTTGGGGGCTGCTGCGGCGGTGCCACCAGCCCTGCCACCACCACGGCTGTCCCTGCAACCTCCCTATTACCCTTCCTGCCATGGTTAATACCACCACCACCAACTTCCCCATCAGCCACATCACCATACCAGCTATTATCATTTATCTCACTGCTGTCACCCCATCATCACATTACTGCCACCGCCACCTCCACTGCCATCTCTAGCCTCTCAGTCAGTGTCCTCAAAGATGAACCATGGATGGTGTGAAAGAATCCAGATAACAGGACACAAAGCTTTAGTTTCGGCTCTTGACCTTGGTCTAATCACTTAGATTGCCCAAGTCTGTTTCTCAGTCCACCTTACTTCCTTCATGGGAGGACTAAGTACTAAGGAATATATCCATCTATGCCAGCAAGTTTGCTTTCCAAAGGCGAACTTAGTAACTTTTGCATTATCTTTTGCTGGCCTGCAAGGAGACGGAATTACGGAGGACGCCACTCCCCTCATTAACACAGACCCCACATATCCTCATGCCTTATTGTTTCCCTTTCCCAAGCCATTCTTTATGCCAAGAGATCAGGCTCCAGAGTCTATTTACTTGGGTTCGAATCCTGGCCCCGATGCTCCTAGCTATGACTCAGTGCTGTTCAAACTGTGGGTGGTGACTCATTAATGGGTTGTGAAATCAATTGAGTAGGTCACGACCAGAACTGAAGAAAAAAGACAACAGAGCAAAACAACATAAAAATATCAGAGCGCACTGCACGTGGGGAAGTTAAATACCTGCTAAATTTTTAAAAATCTCAGTTATATGTGTGTGTGTGTATGTTCTTGGGAAGGATGTAAAATACATTTCTCAGAAGCAGAACAGTCTGAAAAATATTGGTCTCTGTGATCCTGGGAAAGGTGATTCATGTCTCTGTTTCATTTCCTCCTTTGTACAGGGGGACGATAATACTTCCTATCTCCTAGGATGATGGTGAGGATTAAACAAGTTAATACCTGCAAAGCACTTAGGATAGTCCCTGGTACATAGTAACTACTCAGCAAATGTTATCTCTTATTCATAAAGCACCCAGTGGCTAGTATATAGTAGGTGCTTGTTTTTTCCCCTCTAAAGATTTATAAATATGTAAGGAAATGTTACGATTGTTCATTCGTTTTTTTTCTTTTTCTTTTTGGGACTGCACTCACGGCATACGGAAGTTCCCAAGCTAGGGGTAGAATTTGAACTGCAGCTGCGACCTATGCGGCAGCTTTCAGCAACGCCAGATCCTTAACCCACTGAGTGAAGCCAGAGCTCGAACTTGCATCCTCATGGATACTAGTTGAGTTCTTAACCCAGTAAACCACAGTTCATTCATTATCTATTGACTGGATGAATTTGCTAGGGTTTTGCTTCCGGCCCTGGGGTGCCCCCTGGTGAGTGGGTAAGGACTGGCTTCTGAGGTCTAGAGTCTTGGCTTTCCGCCCTGGAATGCCGGGAGCCTGTCCTCATCCAGAAGGGATGAGCAGAAAAGCCCTCTGTCTGAGAATAAGATTCAGAGCACATAAACATCTGCCTACAGGCTCAGGCTGAACACAAGCTCTGCAGTCAGAGAGGCTTTGTGCTGACTCCAAGCTCCTTGCTAAGTTACTTCACTTCTCTCGGCCTCCGTTACCTCATCTGTAAGGGGGAAATAATAGGTCCTACCTCATAGTGTTGACATGAGGATCAAATATTTATTAGGTGCTTAATATTTACCTCTTAGGACTATGAGGATAAAACAAGGAAATACATATAGCATACATATACATATAATGTACGTATACACAGTTAATACATATGACACTGAGAACAATGCCTAGTATATAGTGAGTGCTCGATAACTGTTAGCCATTGTTATTATGAAAAGCCTAACTCTGAGTCTGAGCTGAACTCAGCTTGGAGCCCATGTGGAGAGGTGGTTTGGTCCTCCCCCCAAACACAGCAGGGGTCAGAGAATCCAGAATAAAATGAGTTCAGAAACCCACTGACTCTCTCTTCTCCCCAGCTGGTCAGAACTTATCATCAGAATCCCACATTTTGCTTGTGGTTTTAAATTTCTGAGTGCTCTCATATGCATTGTCTTATTTAATCCTCATAATTAACCTAGGAGACAAGGAAGTTGCATACCTGCTTTTGACAGATAGGGAGACTGAGGGCTAGGGAGCCAAGGAGAACCGGTCACAGCCCAGCACTCCAAGGGCAGCAGATACTTCCCTGATCAGGAACTGTCCCTTTGCCGGACCTGAACTCCCTGAGGTAGGGTCTGGATCTGGCTTACCCACAGGGTTCCAGCCTCGGGGCATCGTAGACACTCAACAACTGTTGGTGGAGGGACAGGGCCCGGTACCCCAGAAGACAACGCCATCAGCATGTCAATCGGCCATCGAAACCCAGGGTGAGGCAGTACCAGGAGGTTAGAGGCTGAACAGGTCTTAAAGAATAACTGTGATCCCAGCCAAAGGCTATTTACAGGGTGCAATGCCTCCCAACTACCCAGCCAGCCACAGGCTGGGCTGTGCTAGGCACATCCTCAGCAGAGTCCGGGCCAGTCCAGCTGGGGGCTCTCTCTCTCTCAGGGGCTCTCAGAGGCCTGGTGTGGGGCCCAGTGGGAGGGGGTTGTGAAGAGTCCAGTGAGTCAGCTGCTAAGGTATTTCTCCAGCAGCTGCTTCTCAGGCGATAAGGGTTTGCCAAGCCCTTTCCCGGGGCCTGGGAGAGGAGAGAAGCTTTCTTCAGTCTGGGCTGGGGTCCCTAAAGGAGTTGCCTCCGGGCAGATGAGCCAGGTCCTTCTCAGAGACCCCTTTCCGGGTGTCCATAGGAACCTGCTAAGGGAACTTGGTTTGGCCCCTCTTTGTGAGCAGCCCCCACCCCACCTGCTGGAGGCAGCAGCCAAGGCACAGCAGGACGGAGTTTCCAGAGGGTGGGAGCCAAGTCCAAGGGGAGGGCGGCCAAGGGGCAGGCGGGGTGGGGGTGGGGGATAGGCAGAGAACCCAGTCCTCCTTGCTAATGGCTTCCCTGTGTGCTGGGGTGACCTCTGGTGGCAACGGTGGGTATGTCCCTTCACCCCCAGGCCCTCCCCTCCTTGAGAGACCTTTGTAGCCCTACTTTTATCTGGTGCCTGGCCTCTGGGAGCAGCCCAGTTATGGCTGGTTTCTACCATCAATTTAGAGGCAGGAGGGACCTGAGAAAGTCCATGGTCCTTGCCCCCTCTCCATTTACTAATGAGGAAACTGAGGTGCAGAGAGGGAAAGCCCCCTACCAGGGTCACCCAGTGAGTGTGTTAAGGGAGCGGTTCTCCCCAGCTCTGGAAGTTGACTGCGCGGCAACTCCTTCTCCCTGTCCTCTCTTCTACCTCAGTACCCACCCGGGCCCCAACCCTGGAAAGCGCACTCTGGAGATCTCAGGCCTCCCCAGTTCCAGCAAGGCCCCTTGTCCCTCCCTACCCCCCCACCCCCCAAACCACATCCAGCTCTTCCTCTGGTTCACCCACAAAAAATTCAGGTTTAAGGCTGTCCGATGGTAATTATTGGGAGTGGGAGGCAGGATTCTATAAACAGTAGAGGGTCAGTATTCTGAGGGGGATAGGGTTCCACTGGGGGTGAGCGGTCAGTGGGGGTGTCTTTCCAGGCAACTGGGGTGGGAAGCCAGAGAAGGAAATATTATGATTTGTTTCCCTCCTTGTTAAAGGCTTTTTCCAATAGTCTTGCCAACATAAGCTCCTTCTCGGCTGCCACGCGCAGCCGGCGCCGGCTCCTCTCCCTTGGAGGAGAGGTCCGAAGCTCTCGGGTTCTCAGCCCCAAGCACCCCTCCCGCGCAGCGGCATCACCTCTCGGAGCCGGGTTTCCGCGCCGGCCCTTTAAATGTAAAGAAGGACGGGGTCCTATAGGCCCAGAGCCGCCCGAGAGAGGTTAACGCTAGTGCGCTGGGGGCCGCCCCGCGCCGGAATCCGGCCTGACCATTGGTCGCATCCGCGGAGCTCGTAGCCAATGGGAGGAGGCAGCGAGACGCCCGCCGCAAACGCGGTGAGGGAGCGGGAGGGGGGTCAGAGCTCACGCGGGGGAGGGTCCGCAGCCTCTGCTTACCGCGCGGGCTCTGTAAGGGCAGAGTGCACGAAGTCCCGCCTTGTGTCCCTTTCTGCACCTGGGCCAGAAGCAGAAATGGCCCCTTTGAGCTTCCAGGTGGGCCCGCCCCCCGCATGGTGCCCTAAGACCCTTATCAGTTGCGTGGCCCTGACCGCAGCACGAGCGGTGGGAAGTGAAGAGGGAGGGTCCTCTTGGATGTCTCCAGCTCGAGCGAGAGGCCAGGACCCAATTCTTAAATCCCTAACTCAGCTCCTTCTTCCCTCCTCGAGTAATTCTACCTTGGGCTACATTTGTGGGGCGTTGGGGTCTCTGACGCTGGTGGGAGGAGGCGGGGCATAGCGGTAACAGCGCCGTCTGAAGCTCCTCTCGGTTCCGCTCCCCTAATTCCTCCCTGGGGTGAATGCAGAGAAAGGGTAAAGCCCCGGGGGGCGCGACTGTCAGCTGGGAGTGTGTGTGGGAAAGGGGATCTCCCAACCTGACACAGCCTCAGAGCGTCCCCTTCCCTCATGCCCCAAGCCCTCGGCGGCGCCTGCACCCCCAGCCCTGGCTTCTGCCCCTCCCCCGGTCCAGGCTGATTCAGTCTGTGTTTGGGGAAAGGAGGGAGGAGACCGGAGTGGGTCCAGGCTGAGCTGTGGGATAAGGAGTGGGGGGAATGCCGAGCCCGGACATTCCTTCCGAGAGAGTGAGCTCTGGGGAGAGAAGGGAGGAGAGAGTCCGCTCACATTTCCCATTCCCTTCCCCCCAAGGCTACCCCTCCCCCCGTTCCTCCCCTACCCCCCTTCCCCTGACCCATACATTCCCGGACGGTTACTTGCCTCGTGGTCACTAGAAAATTGCCCCCATTTCAAGCTGAAGGGCCACAGTCTGAGTCATTGCTGTGCCCTGAGTGTGTGTGTGGGGGGAGGGGAGGGTCAAGAGAGAGCAAGGAGGGGCTTGGGGAAAGGAGGTGGGCCCCTGGGTACCCAGTTCTCAGCCCGTCTTGTCCTTAAGCGTCACCATCCAGGCATTTGGGGGGAGGGTTGTGGGGGAGATCCAGGCATCTTCCCAGAGCTAGACTCTGTGAAGGAAAAAAGGCCCTGGACTCAGACTCCGGAGGCCCCAGTTCAAGATCCAGCTGTGCTCTGGGCAGGGGCAGGTGGTGTCTCTTCTCCAGGTCTGTTTCCCCATCCGTTTTAGTCGGCGTTCCTGTTGAGGCCGGGATAGAGTGGGCTCTTCCCCTCTGCCCTGGCCTCTCGGGGACTGCGAAGGGATGGAGCCAGTTTTCCCCACCCCTGGAGCCAGCCCCTCCCTGAGCCTTCCTGGCAGGGCAAGGGGGTGAAGGGGAGCACATTGTTCCAACCTCCAACCTCACCCTCATCCCCCATTCCCCACAGGCCCAGGGAAGGCGGCTGCTGAGGTTTCATATTTTCCCCCTACCAAACTCTTCACCACAGAGCCCAAGTCCAAATAAGCAGAAATGCTTCCGTATGTGTTTGTGTGTGTGTGTGCACGGGCACACACGCTACACAGACGTGGACTATAAGGTTCCTTCTTACACAGGGAGATACCACCTCTGAGACTGCACAACTTATGATCCCTATCCATGGACGCATTCGGACTGTTCCTTATACAGCCTGGCACAGGTGCTATTGTACACATACACTCTCCTGGACTCACGCATACGGTCCCAAAAAGGACACACTCTTCAGATAAGATCAGATTGACATAGACTCCCATGTGCACACATGCATGTGCAGTCACCCCAGACATGGTCACGGTCACAGATGTGGTCATGCACACTCTCACTCTCACATGAACACACACAACAACGCACAACACCACAGAACTGAATGCCGACTGTGCCAAGCCACATGCCTGAGTCATGTGACCCCCCAGTGAGGGAGCTTTGGGAGTCTCAGGCTCGCCTGGGGCTGGGACTGGAGGAGGGGGCACCACGGGGATTGAGCTTTTCTGTGCCCGTGTCCTAGAGAAAAGAAGGGAGAGTGGAAAGGGCAGGCTGGCACCCGCCACAGGCTGCCTCTGTGCAGAGCAGGGTCACACGCTCTCAGCCCCCAGCCCTGTTAGTCTGGTTTTCCAGTTGCCCCTCCTGACACTGTGGGTAACCCTTCCCGGGCCAGGCCACAGGCCCCTCAGGAAAGTGGAGAGCTGGCCTGCAGCTTCCCGGCCAGCCCCTGGCATCTTCTGACCAGGCGGCCCATGTGCTGTGGCCCAACCCTGGGGCGAGTGCCAGGTACTGTCTGGGCAGGAGGAAGCGATGGCAGTTAGTGCCGCCGCCCAGGGCTGGGATTAGCTGTGACTGGCACCACTGAGGGGGCATAGCAGCCCATGGTCTGGCTGCTGGAGATGTTAGTCCATAGGCAGTGGCCAGAGGATCCCTGTCGGACAGCTCAGGACACTGGAGAGTAAGTGCCAGGGCTGGCACCAGGGTCGCGGGGGGGGGCCTCTGGAGCATAAGGTCGTCTGATCCCATCCATTTATTCATCCCTCAGGTTCAGTGTTTACTGAGGACCTACTGTGTGCCCAGACTTGTGGATACAGAGATGAATAAAGCCCAGTTCCTGCTCAAAAAAGGTTTCCTGATTAGTGGTGTGACCACCCATTTATGAAGGTAGGTCCAAACCTTAAACTCTGCTCTGTCTCCAGAACATTCTCTGCATCAAGAGGGATCTTCTAAAACAAATATGACTATGTGACTCCCTTACTCAAAATCCACTAATGACTCCCTACGCCCTTAGGGTAACTTCCAGGTTCCTTGGTATAGCTTGAAATGATCCAGCCATGTCACCTCTATGATTTGCAGTGTCTAGTTCTCGTCTGTGTCTCCAAAGCCTAGTACTGGTTCCAGCACATGGTAGGTGCTCAGCTGTGTGCTGAGTGACTGAGTGAATGACTGAATGAGTGGGTGAGTGAAAGAATGTGCCAATGAGCAAATGCACTGAGGCCTTTTTTTTTTTTCCCCTGATGCTGAGCCTCCAGGAATGACTGCCCCGAATTCCGCTCCGATGCCAGCTTGCTCCCACTCCAGGCAGAGTTTCCATGCGCCTGGACGCCTTCCCTCAGCTCCTCCCTAGTGGGGCCTATTGTACCCATTCTCCAGGTTGTTCTTTCCCAAAGATTTTTTTGCTCTTGAGCCCCAGCTAGACTAAGGTACTTGGGGACCACAGCCCTCAACTCAGCACTGGAGGAACTGTCCCCAGGCTTAGGCCAGGCCCACGAGGATAAACCAAGCCCAGTGGCCAACTGGCCAAGCTGCTCTCCTGGCCCCTGGCCAGCTGGAAGGCCCTCCTGGGCTGGAGGCTGCCACTGGGCTCTGGCTGGAATTCCCTTGGCCTCTTCCTTCTCCTCTGTGCACTCAGCATTCAGCCTCTGGCTTCCTCAGCGGTCCCAGCCTGTCTGAGTTGTCCTCAGGTTTTATTTTTGGAAGAAGTTGCATTCTCTCTCCTTATTTACTCCCTTCCTTCAGGGAAGGTGTGGGACCCCTGGGCCCGGATGGGGATCAGGCTGTGACTCCAGCCCCTGGGGTCCAGACTTCCAAGGGAGGGGGCCCCCAAAGATTCCTGACCCATCTGATGCTTCAAAGCCAGCTGCCTCTGCCTTCCTTCCCCCACCCAGTGTGTGAGTAATGCCTGCCCCTGCCCTTCTTGAAGAGCCCCACGATAGCCAAAAGAAATCATTGCAAGTTTCAGAGCTGAAAGGAATTCTGGCATCATTAGGTCCATCCCCCTCCACTTGTAGAGGCACTGTAGTTCAATGGTTATGAACAAGAGAGGCAGACAGACCCTGTTCTAATCCTGGTTTTGCTACGTACTGTGTGGCCTTGAGCAAGTTGCTTAACCTCTCTGAGCCTCAGTCTCAGCTGTAAAATAGGGGTACTTATTTCTACCCCACCCGTGAAGTTGCTGTGAGGGTTAAATGAGATGACGTTTGTAAAGCACTTTGTAGAATGCAGGCCACATAGAAGGCTCTCTTCAAATACAGCTGTCGTTGTCATTATCGTTATTATTACAGAGGAAAACTGAGAGCCAGGGAGAGGAGTGGACTTGCCCAGGATCTCATAGCCATTCCCAGAGTCTTTCCTCTGTCTCCACCTCCCTTCCAAGGAGAAGGGAGGAGGCAGGCGTCAGCCCAAAGGAGGAATCTCCTTGAGTCAGTCGCATGGGCAAACCCCTGGGTCTTCCATGTCTGCCTCCTCCATCAGGCTCGGGCCCTCCTCTGACGCATTTCCTCCACTGCCCCAGGGACTTCTTTCTTGCTCCCTGGGGGTGGGAGGTCCAGGTAGGAGGACACCCTGGTGCTCAGCCCCAAGGTGGACCCCAGGCCAGTGGGACTCTGAAAGGAGGGGAAAGGCTGGGTCCTGACATCACAGAGCAGAGAAGCTGGAGCCACAGCCATGCAGGCCAGCTGGGGCCCTTCCAGCCCGGCCAGATGTCTCAGGAATGTGCTGAGCTGGGAACTACCTCGCTCCTTCCCTCACCACCCCCAGCCCCTCGTCCCCTCATATGCTTGCTCAAGCTCTGCCTCTGCCCCACCCCCTACTCTTCCTCTTTCATCTCTCCTGGAAGGGCCTCGTGTCTGCTGTCCCTCTGGTCCCTTGCCACAGTCCAGCTGCATCTCAGACCTCTGAAGGGGTTGCCCGAGGCAAGAGCCTGCCCTCTTCTGCAGACCCCATGGGTGGGGGGGAGATGGAAGCCTGAGCTAACTGGGAGGGGAAGCTGTGAGCAGATAGTGCCTGCCAGATCCCAAATGTGGAACTGATTTGCAGCCCTGGGAGAGAAAGGGGTGAAGGCTTCGGGGTTGTAGAGGGCAGGGTTGGGCCGCTTCTCGGTGAGGATGATGAAAGGGGCTCTGGTATCTTGTCCCAGCTGATGGGAGGGAGGGCCAAGGGGATGCGTTGCCAGGCTGCACTGGGCTAAGAAGCAGAGCTTGGATCCTTCCAGGCCTTTGGGGTCAATGGGGACATGCTTTGCCTGATAGTGGAGTGTCCTGTGCTGTATGAGGGGGTGGAGGGAACCCCATCAGGGTCTTGGGGTTAGACCAGGAGGCAGGACATTGTTGAAACCAGAGCTCTCAGCCCCAAAGAGGGACTTGTCCCTCTGCAAGGGTGGAGTTGTCTTGGGCCTCCCCAGGCCGGCTGGCCCCAAGTACTGGGGATGAGAGAACCAGAAGGGAACCGGTACTCCTGGCCCAGGGTGAGCATCAGGGCAGGGGTGGAAGTTAGAGGGGAGAAGACACCTGGGGTCAGTTGCTGCCTGGAGCTTCTCTGGGCTCAGGGAGGGTCCACAGTGCTGTCTGCCTTGGGAGAGAGGCCCTGATCATCCAGACAGGCTGACAACTGGGATAGGCCAATGGATTCTAGAACTCCTAGCACTGAGATGGTTCAGAGGAGCTCGGACCACCACTTTGTCTAACTCAGAACTATCATTGAGAACTGTCTTTTGCTCCCTCTTGCCTGCAGAAAAGACCCCCAACTCCTAAGCACAGCATTCAGGTCTCTCACACACCGATCTCAACTTCCCACTATAGCTGGAGCCCCTCATCTTCCCTTTCTCTCCAGCCAAGTTGGATGATTGCTCCCAGCTCCTGAAACCTGCTGTAAGTTCCGTAGCTGTAGGGCCTTTGCTTGTACCATTCCCTGTGCCTGGATGGCCTTTGCCCTTTATCTCCTCATTCTAACTCCTATCAGTCTTTAAGGCCCAACTCTAATGCCACTTCCTTGACCACCCAACTGGAAGAGTCCTCTCTGTTTTATACCACTGTAGCTCTTATAGACAATTAGGTCACTGGTTAATATCATGCCTTGAATTCTAATTATCTGCAATGGGACCCATCTCTCCTAAACTTTAACCACTTTGAGGATTGGCTATAAGATGGATTTCATCCTTGAACCCTCTGCAGGGCCTCACACAGGGCCTGGTATATAGTATGCCTAATAGTAATGATGGTGATAATAATAATAGCTGATATTTCTAGGCCAGGCACTGTTCTAGCTCCTTCTGATTTAAGTTTCAGAAGATGAGGTAGGTGCTGTTAAGAGTGCCATTTAATGGTGGAAACTGAGGCACAGGGAAGTTAAGTAGCTTATTCAATTAATTTAGTTAGCAAGTGGTTGAGCCAGGACTGGAACCCAAGCTCTGACTGCAGAGCTTGTACTTTTAAACATACGTGACAACACTGGATGTTGAAGGGATGATCAGTTTCCTCCTGCCCCATCCCAACACCTAGTACAGGGCCCCGGATACAAAATATGGGCCCTCATTCCATATACTGGGTCCTCACTGGGCCCTGGGTTTGCTTGTCCCTGGCTCTCCCTCTCCTGATCCCAGAAAGACAGAGCCCTGAGAAGGGGCCTGGCGTCTTTTTTTGCCTTTGCCACAAGAAAGCAGCCTTTCAGCTCCAGAGAGGTCAAACAGATTGGCAAATAAAATCCCTACAATCAGGGATCAGCAATTGAAGATGAGACATTCTTCCAAGGGCTGTCCAATGCTGGGGACCTGCCTTTCAGGCGGTGACAACAACAATGAGAATAAAAGCAGCAGCAACAAGTCTTGTTTATAAAGGGCTTATCACATGCCATGCACTGTGCTAAGTTCCCTACAGGACTTACCTAATTGTATCCTTGTAAGAACCTGTATTCTATGGTCATCTTAACATTATGGATGAGGAAAATAAGCTCAGAGAGGTTAAGGCACCTGTCCAAGCTCACACAGATGACAAGTGGTGAGAACCAGGATTTGCTTCGAGGTCTGGGCAGGGCTAAAACCAGCCACTAATGGTCACTCCAACCCACTGCTGGTATGATTTGGCTTCCCAGAACTTGTCAAGGGAGCTGCCATCTGACCTGTGGACTTGCTCTCTGGTCAGGTGGGGTCTGGGAGGAGGCACCAGGTCTAGGAGAACTTCTCTTCACAGTCTGCTCAGTGTAGAGTGGATTCAGAGTCCACAGCTCAGTTTTTCCACAAACTCACACAGCTTTGAGAGCCCAGGATGTTGAGAGCTGGATGTATTTCTTCAGCTGAGTCATGCCAGGTATCTATCTTATTATATGCCAGGTGTCTGCTTTTATTATGCTTAGTAATATACATGCGTGCATTATGTATATTCTCTTATGGGCAAAATATAGTTCATAGTAGAAAAGACCGTCATGGAAGAGTGAAAGGTCGATGTGGGCTTTAGGTTAAGATTCACTGCTTGATAAATAAGACCCACTTGGAAAAAGAAAAGTGCCATCAAAGCTGCAAGTGTGGAAGTGTCCTTTCTTCCGTTATCTGTACACCTACCCTTTCATCCATCCCTCACCCCCTCACTCCTTCCTTCCTTCCATCTAGTCAGTAAATAAACACTTCCTGAGCGCTCAGTTACTGTAGCTATATCTAAGAGAGAGACAGAAATAATTGCCCGATACTCCCTGCCCTCAAAGAGCTCTCAGTCTAGTTCAGCAGTGAGGAAACCAAGGCCCAGAAAGAGGAAGTGATTTGTCCAAGGTCACACAGCGAGTTAGGGCAGTGAGGTGAGGAGAGGTGAGAACATTGCAGGCAGAGGGAAACAAGTGGGAAAAGGCTTGGGCCTATCTGCCTCCCCAGCGGGTCCCTTCCATCACCGCTTTAAAACTGCCTCCCGACTCTCCGTGAGGGCCTGAGAGCCTGCCTTACTCTGCTGCTGCTTTCCTTTTTGTGATTCTTTTGGAAGGGGAAGTGGGGGACAGCTGCTGCTGTCCAGCTGTTCTCTTGGACCACACAGCCCAACCCAGATGTGTCAGCCTTTCTGTGATGGGCGAAATGGCTCCTGGGCCAAGAGCCAAGGGCCAAGGAAGCCGCAGTGAGGGCTCTGTCCTGGGAGGGCTGGGAGAGGAGGCACAGTGACGGCGGCAGCAGGGCAGCCCAGTATTGCTCCAGCTGTCAAGTTGGCCTTGCTGACGATATGGTATGTCCGGGCCATAAGGATCAGGGTCTTTGACATTCCAAGGAAATCACCTTTGATCTTTTTTCCCTTGTGGTCAGAATTCTGGGCCATATCTTGCCTCCCAGCTGCCCCTGAACCAGACAGCCTCATGCCTACCTTCTCCCCACTCCTGCTCAAGGGTTCTGCCACTTACTCTGCCTGCTCAAGTGGGTTACATCGTGTTCCAGCCAGAACATGCTCATGGTCTCAACTTAACTCCACCCAACTCTTCCTCCTCCATCCTGCCCCCTGGAGCGCTGAGACTTCCAGAAGAACAGCCTGTTCTTAAGCATCTGGAGCTGGTTTCTTAAGGGAGGTTCAGGGGCAAGCCAGGTCCCAGAGAGGGATGCTCTGAGAGGGCCTTGGTCTCAGGACTTGCAGGAGGCACACTGTATGGGGAAGGGAAGATACAGAGGGGGGCTGTTCTTCATCTTCTCCTCTCCTGCACAGTGGCCAGGCCAAGCTAGGCCAGGTACAAATAGACCTGGAGTCCCAGAGCTGCAGAGAGCAAAGGTCCAAGTTCCCAGGTGGACCAGTTCTTCATCCTAGAGTGAGGATGAAGAGAAGGTGGGGGATGGGGGGGTGAGGGCTGTCCTCTCACAGGCCAGCCAACGTGCTGGCTGTCATCCGTGGTGCCCCAGGGATGGGAGTGGGTGAGGGTCAAGGTGGGGCCCCTCTGACATCTGAGATCCCAGACTTTCCTTGCCCTAGAGGTCAGAGTTCAAGAGAGAAGGTGGTGCTTTCTCTTCCTTGATTCCATGGGACCCTTGCTCTGAGAACAGCATGAAGACGTTCCCTCCTCTATGAGAGTCAGTTTTCTCATCTGCACAAGGGACAGTGCTGCCTACATAACAGGCTCAGAAAAGGGACATAGCCCCAGTCCTCCCCGCTGAAATGCTTTCCAGTAACTCCTTTGCTGGTAGGGATGGGGACATCAGGGAGGTTTGGTGCAGAGGTCCCCTCCTCTGAGAAGCTTCTATGACCTCCAGCCAGGCTGGAGGCTCCTCCTCGGGCTCCCATCATGCTCCACTCCATCACGGCACCCTGCAGTGCTACTGGCTACTTCCCTCTCTGTCTCTCACACGGCTGTGAGTGGCTGGAGGCCACTCTGCTAGTGACCAGCACTGGCGCCCCTTTAGTTCCCAGTTGTTAGTGGGCCGGTTCTATATATTGAAGAAAAACCAAGAGAATTCCCGGCTGGTCCAGGGAAGCCGGAGGGACCGTACAGATGGCATTTTTGGGGGATCCAGCATCCCCATCACCCACAGAGCTGGTGGGGCCAGGGCCCTGAGAATCCGGGGCCCCTTCTGGAATTATCCATACACTTCTTGAACACTTGGGCCTGTCTTTTTTTTTAATTTTTATTTTTTTAATTAATTTTTTTTGGGGGGGCCTGTCTTTTTAAAAAGACCATTCTCCTCTTCCCTTACAGGGACTGCCCTGGTCTGAAGTAATTTTCTTTTTTTTTTTAATTGCTTAATGAATTTTATTACATTCATAGGTGTACGACAACCATCACAACCAAATGTTTATAGCATTTCCATCCCAAACCATCAGTGCTGAAGTAATTTTCTCTACAAGTACAGTAAACCCTTGAAATGGAGCAAAGTCCACTAAATTGTGACCAGAACTTGGCCTCTGTCCTATGCCTGGGCCCATCTCAAATAAAGGTGGGCAAAACTCTTATCTTTGTGGGGCTGGAAGAGAAGGGACTGCTTTGTTCTCCTCTGGGACTTCCTCGCTTTGGCTCGCTGCGTGCGCTGAGTCTTTACTTTTGTGCTTTTTGTGATAGTGCAGACCAACTGAAAAATACTGCTTTTCATTGATCCTTCAATAACGTAACTGCATATTTTACATGATTGAACATTTTGGACTCAGCTTATTGCCTTATGGTAGAGTTTTACTGTATATAGTGCCTTTTTTGTGCCACAGTGCTGTGCTAGGTTTATGGCAATGAACACAACTGACCTGGTAGGTGTTCTCATGGAACTTGCTTTCTCACAGAGGAAATAGGAAGCCAATAAAAAACTGCAAATTGGGATAAGGGCTATGAAGAAATCAAAGGACTGAAACAGAAAATAACAGGGGGTCCCACTTGAAGTGGTTGGGGAAGCTTCTCTGAAGAGGTAACATTTGAATTGAGGAGGATGAGATGGAAAGAACTGGAGGGAAAGCATTCTAGATGTCAGAAATAGCATGTGCAAAGGCCCTGTGGCAGCACTAGAAAAGAGCGTTTTAAGCTGGGTGGGTGAGTGTGGATCTAGTTGTCCCAGAGCAACCTGAACAGAAGGAAACTGGAAGATGGAAGCCCACAAGCCAACCAGTGCTGAAGGGTGAGACTTAAGCCACAAGTTTAAATCCGCTGTGGCTCAGGCAGCTCTAGACTGTCCTAGACCAGGGGCTGTGGCGGTCTGCGCAGAGGGTGGGGATGAATCAAGGCAATGATAACTCACTGGAAGTCTACCTGAATTTCAGAGACAGTGTGGGCTGCAGGACCCTGATGGTGGGGAGCAGATGAGCACCCTTTTTCTTTCTCTCTGAAAAATGTGGGGCCTAGCCTGAACCTCCTTTCATTCATTCATCAGTGGTTGGTTGAAGCCTGCTCTGGGCCAAGCACTGCACTAGGCACCAGAGATACAGCTGTGAACCAGGCAGAGAAACGCCTGACCTCCAGGAGCTCACACCCCCGTGGGGGGAGCAAAAACCAAAAGCTACCCCAAACAAACACAGTGTTTTGGAGGAGGAGGTTCTGGGGGGGCCGTCTCCCTTCCTGAACAGGAGCCCTGAAATTTGGGCTCCTCTATCAGTTTTCCTCCATTACTTCTTTTCTAGTGGATTCTCCTTGGAGACCAGAGTTCCTTGGCCCTTGAGTCCTCTTTCGTCTTGGTGAGAATTTAAAGAGAGACACACACAGACACACACACTCACCCCTCCCCTTTTAAGAGCTGTTAAAGGCCCACACACAGACATAGGAACACCCAAAAGCACATACTTCTCTAATCTCCCTAAATCCCCCAAAGGCTGGGGTGGTGGTGGTGGTGGTAGTTGTAGTGGTGGTGGCGGTTCTCTGCTTCTCCATTTAGCTCAGGAGAAGCCAGGCTGGGGGCCTGGGGAGCAGTGATGAGGCTTAGCCTTCACACTCCCCTTCCTGGGCTGGTCCCTGGGTCCCGGTCTTTCCCGCACCTGGCCTCCCCAGCTGCTGCGAGGTGAATGAGTGTGTTGGGCAAACATCCTTGCAGCTTCCTGCTGCGCCTGCTCCTCCAAGACAACAGAACTCATCGTCCTCCTTCTCCTCCTGCCCACACGCTCCCAGCTGGGGCTTCTCTGGGATCTGAAGCCATTTCCCTCTAGCGAAACCAGGGTCTTCCCTTCTCCTGAGCCAGAGGAAGGACCTCATGATCTCTCTGGAGACACGACCCGTTCTTTCGCTCCTCCTTTATCCTAGTTCTCTGAGCACCAGGCCCTCTCTCACACCTGCCCCGGGGCTAAGGGATCACAGGGTCCAAGGGAAGAGGGCTCTAGGGAGGCCACATTAGGAGTTGTGGGAAGGTGGGGAGGGGAGGAGAAGCCCCTTCATCTGGCAGGATGGGCAGCTCCTTCCGAGGGATGTCTGAGAGTCACACAGACAGGACTGCAACCGGATGAAGGTGGCCTCACAGAAGGAAAAATACAGCACCCCTGGCCACCTCCAAGCACACAGAACTTTGCAGGACTCATTCTTCTGTCTCCGTTCAAGCGAATGTATATTTTTTACACAGTTGTGTTCCGGATGAACATCCTTTTTGATTTTTGCTTTTTAATGCAGAGTAACAGAGCAGACACGATTTCCATCGTGACTTTAAGGGCTTTATCTGGATTTTTAAGAAGGATAGTGAATACCTCGCCCTCCATCTTCCAGACTGAGAAGCACACAGACTCCACCCCTTCCCATCTCTAACCCTGGAAACATTTTACTATCCTTTTGCAGAATGAAGAGGGAGTTGGGGATGGGGTTGGTGTGGGGTCTCAGCTGGGAGGGACCTTAGACATCTAAATGGAGGCACCAAAGGAAGGTGACTGACTTGCTCAGGGTCACAATAATACCTACCTGAGTAGTCCTTACTTCCCCCACCCCCCATCCAGTCTCCAAAGCATTGTAACCATGGAAACTTACCTGCTACATATCATCTTACATTAATCTTTAATTTTCTCGCTAAATCTCTACACTAACTCTCGGAGGAAGCTTCTCTAGCTCCCTTTTTCAGATGAGGAATCCAAGGCCCACAGGAAGAAAAGTCACTTGTCTGAACTGCCCAGCTGGATGGTGGCAGAAGCACAGCTGGAACCAAATTTCCTGATTCCCAGCACAGGAGTTTTCTTTCCTCTTAGAAATTCTTTCCTCTTCCCCTGCCTCACCTGGCCGTGCATAGGCCTGAGGTCAGGAGCTTCCCCACAGGGCTTTCCCTCCCCAGGCCCAGTGCGGGATACCACTGTCTGATCGTGATCGTGCCTCCTTTCCTGTGTTGGACCAAGGCCCAGAGGAGCAGCTGGGGACGAAAGGCTGAATGGAACAGCAGGAAGAGGCTGTAGGCGGCAGAGTTCATTCAGTAGAAAGCCCAGCTCAGACCTGCTGAGGGCTGAGGGAACCTCACAGGGTGCCTCTACCAACCAAGGTACGTGTTCCAACAAACCCCTCTCCCTCTGGCCAGTACCTGTTACCAACTCCAGGAGGGGTGTATGGAACCTCAGACCCCTGCCACTTCGTAGGATCTGTGCCAGACCATCCTTAGAAAGACTGATCCAACCTTTCCCGGTTTTATAGACAAGGAGGCCCAGGCAGGAAAGCTGGTCACATGGCCCAGGCTCTCAGGGAGAGGCAGAAGCAGAGGCAGGACTAGAACCCAGGTCTCCCCACTAGTGGTTCAAGCCCTCTCCACTCCTCCACTTGGCTTGTCCGGAGAAATGTGCTCCTCTGACTGAGACCAGGGGCCTTCCTCAGAGAGCAGGATCACTGCTGCCTGAGAGAGAACTGGGAGACATCTCATCCCATGCCTCCCTGACTCAGGTTCCTGTCCCTGGGCTTGTCTCCCCACCAGCAGTCTGGGACAGTTTAGGTGGAAGTCTAAGGGGCCTTAAGTCTCTCTGCACTTGGCTCTTGTCTGCCAAGTTCATCTTAGTCCCAGAAGGTAGAGGACAGGAAATAGAGACCCTTGAGATGATCAGTGTGTGTGTGTGTGTGTGTTGGGGGGGGGAGCGAGAGAGAGCGAGAGAGCAAGAGAGCACAAGAACGAGAGAGGGAGAGAGGGAGACGCTGGCAATTCAGAGCACGGGGCCGTGGAGGGATCCCACCAGATTCCCCAAACTGCCTACATGTCAAGCCAGTAGGCCCTTCTAAAACAAATATTTTCTCCCGTTACTGTTACTAAGCCTCCCCTGCCCCCCAGGACCTAAGGGCTGAGCCTGAGAGAGGGAGGAAGGGAAGAAGGGAGAAGCCCCGTTTCCTTAGGGAGGGAGAAGAGAAAGAGAAGGACAAGCCCAGAGACAGAGACGGTCACCACGAAGCCACAGCAGAGACAGTCATCCGGACAGAGAAACAGACCTAGAGAAAGACTCTCCCCCTGAGCCATCACCCTGTGCTGCCCTGACCATCTGAGGGTCATGTCCCTCCCCGGGGGATCTCTGGCCTGACTTTCTGGAGCGGCCAGAGCTGCACCCCTGAATTTCCCGATCTGGCTCAAAAGCTGGCTCTGGCTCTGGCCCCTCAAGGGGCGGCTGGGGTCCGGCCCTCCAAACACCCCCCTGTGCGCCCCCCAGCGGAGAACCAGACTCGAAGCCACCGAGGTCCTAAAGGAGCCACAAGAAAGGGCGCCGCCACTTTGCGCAGAATCTGGTTCTGGAACCCCCGGGTGGGTGGAAGACCACCAGGAGACTCGGGCGGGGGCATAATTGGTGTCTCTTGAGCTCATAGGAGGATCGGGTGGCCTCACGCCTGGACGTTCCCTTCCCCTAGAAGGAGGAGGCCAGTGTATCCTTGGAGCCCCTGGGGAGAAGTGTGCACTGGCGCAAGCTCAGAGGCTCCGGTCCAAGTT
This sequence comes from Catagonus wagneri, assembly GCA_004024745.2. Lineage (NCBI taxonomy): Eukaryota > Metazoa > Chordata > Mammalia > Artiodactyla > Tayassuidae > Catagonus > Catagonus wagneri. Next base: position 5,554,273 of record PVHT021183666.1, read on the forward strand.
CAGGGTCTAGGGAGGTATCGAGGGATCCAGCCCTCAAATCTCGGAGCTCTAGGCACGTGTCTCTCGAGGGGACCCGCACCGAGCCCCCTCCCCCACCTCTGCTCAGTGATGTGTAGTCCAGTCCTTCAGGGGGCCCAGGGCGCACCGCAAAGAGGAGTGAGGAATGGTGGAAGGGGGACACAGACCCTTCGTCTTACCGCATTGTTGAGGAAATCCGACTCGTTCAGATCCCCCAAGTCCAGGAAGCTGGATCCGGGGAACAGCCTGTCGGCCGGGAAGGGCTCCAAGACGGCGTCCATCTCGGCCGGCTCTGGAGACCCCCTTCAGCTGGGCTTCCCTCACTCCAGGGCGGCGGCGCGCCCGGCCCAGAGCTCCGGCCTGAGCGCTGGCAAGCGGGCGGGGGGCAGGTCCCGGGCGAAGCCCCGGGGGAGGGGCGGGCGGAGGCGGCGCGGCCCCGGGTAGGGGGCGCGGGGGGCGCGGAGGCCTTAGGGCAGCAGCGCAGAGCGGGCTGGGCTCAGGGGCCCCGGGTGCACCGCGGGCATTTAGCCGACTCCTCCTCCTCCCGCTCCTCCAGGGGCACAGCTGGTTTCCATGGGGAGCCCAGGAGTGGGGCTGAGGGCTTGAGGAGCCCCCCCGGACAGGGTGGGAGCCGGGGGTGGGGGAGCTGAGCGCTCCCCCCCGAGACTGGGTGGCTGACGGGCGCTCCGCTCTCCCTGCGTCTCGCTGTGTACCGCTTCTGTCACTTTCCTCTCTGAAACCGGGAACCCGGGGCTGGTTAGCCCAGCTGGCCGAGGGGCCACGCCCCCACATCAATATTCACGATACTTTCATATTAATGAGGAGAGGGAGTGGCCTGAGGAATCGCCCCGCCTCTTTTAAAGAGACAGCTACAAGCTAGTCTTCCTTGTAGATCTTTTTTTTTTCTCTGAACAGTCCAGGTAGGAGCTTGAAGCAAAATTATCCTGGAGCCAATAACTGTTTCTCGAACCTCGACACCTTAAGGCTTTGCCACCACGCTCCCATAAGTTCCTGAGGAAGCTGAGTTATTTTTATTCTTTCAGGCTATTCTAGGACCTGAACCAAATACAAAGTCAGGGAACTCCATTTCATGGACCCCCTCATCAGATTTCCTCTCAATGGGAGATTTTCAGGTCTTCTCCAGGAAGACTTCCCTGACCCGCAAGCTGAAGCAGTTACCGCCACTCTACACTCACAGGACATTGTGTGATTACTTCCGTGGTGGCAAATTTAATGCAGTATTGTCATTGTTTTGCTCATGTGTATTGTTTTTTTTTTTTTTTTTTTTGCTTTTTAGGGCTGCACCCGTGGCATACGGAGAGTTCCAGGCTAGGGGTCTAATCGGAGCTATAGCTGCCGGCCTATGTCACAGCCACAGCAATGCCAGATCCAAGCCGCGTCTGTGACCTACCCCATAGCTCACGGCAACTCTGGATCCTTAACCCACTGAGCGAGGCCAGGGATAGAACTCGCAGCCTCATGGTTCCTAGTCAGATTAATTTCCACTGTGCCACGACTGGAACTCCTACTCGTGTGTCTATGACCCCACTAGACTCTGCGATCCCTCGGGGCGAGGATTGTATTCAGCTTTCCTATGTGTGAAAGGCCTAGGGGAGCAGCAGAGGTGAGGTAAGGACCCCTCTTCTCATCAATCCTCAAGTCGCTCTAATGATTCTGAAGAGCAAGAAGTTGGAGAACAGTGACCTATGGAGTTTGTAAGAGCCAAGATGCAGGCTGGCTCCATGCTTCATGGTCACCAGACACTCCCAGGTCCCCTGGATCCATTACCTAAGTGGCCTGCTCCAGCGTCCAGCTTAATCTCTTGAAAGGGCTGATAAACAATCGCCAGGCACCTGAACAAATGGAAGTGGTCAGAAAGTCACTCCCTCAGAGGGCTGGGCACATGGTTCCTGCCCAGAAGTCATTAATAGGATTAAGTGTGTCCTCCCTGTCTGGCTCTTTTAATTAGCTCAGGAACCAAATGGCCTTTAAGAAGCGGAGATGTCACTGCAGTTAAGCCAGGGATTTCACCCAAATTGCTTTCTTAGTGCCAAGATGGGGAAAGGGCACACACCTCGGCTGAGATAGCAGCTGTTTACTTACCTGGGGTGGGCAGGCAGGCATGTGGCTTTTCCCCATCTCATGATCCAGCTGACATAGCTCTGGAGAAGGAAGTTCTGACCTCCAGGTTGTCACATGACTATTAGCACCCAGGCCTCCTGGAGAGTTCGCTCCTGAGAAGCTGGGATCGCAGCCTGTGCTCTGGGGACCAGTTCACCAGCAATGCAACTCTGAGAACTTAGACTGGGCCCAAAACAAATCAGTTCACTCCCCAAACAGTGGCACGTAGAATCAGGGTGCTAAGACCAGGGGTGTTTTACCCAGACACATCACATCTGGCCAGCTGGGGAACACTGATGATGAGAATGAGGCTGATCCTTTGTGGGGAGGGGGTTATGATCTCTGGCTGGAAGGACAAGTCAGTCCATGGTGGGTGAGCTTGCGGTTGCAGGTGTCTGGAATCCTGGCTCCTGAGCTAGAGTCCCTGCAGGCCCCCAGGAGGAACAAAAGTGCCCCTCTGCCTGAGGTTGGCTGGAAATTGTGCCTGTGTTCCTCCCAGCCTGCTCTGTAATTAGAGACATAGGCACCATTTAAGTGATTGGGGAAGATTATATAGTTTTGGATAAATAAGATTAGAGTGTCCTTTCTTTCCTGATTCTTACCCAGGTGAACACTCCAGGAAATCATTGAAAATAATCCTGGGGAGACACTCTGGTTCCGGCACCTCCTGTGGAGTCTGGGAGGCAGGATCTCCCAAGAGAAATCCTGGAGGGGAAACAGGAGAGAAGGGGACAGTGTGAGCCTGGCACAGACCAGCGAAGATGAAGACAGTAGGGGGTTTATCCACACATTCTACAAGTGTAATTGAGCACCTGTTCACAGTTCCTAGGCCAGGCCCTGGAGATACAGTGGTGATTAAGAACTTATGGAGAAAGAATGGGGGGAAAAAAGTTAAGACAATTTCAGATAGGCCTATAAAGGAAATAAAATAGTGATATGATTGAGTGGGTAAGGAAGACCTCTCTGAAGAGCTGAGAACTGAATAGCAAACTGGAGTCATTTGTGGAAGAAAATAATTCTAGACAGAGGGAACAGCAAGTAGAAGAGAAGGTGAAAGATTGGGGGCAGGAGGCAGTGACACAGGAGAGAGATGATGAATGGGAAACTCCAAGGCCCCATGCAGACCTGTGCGTAGATGCTCACTGAGGCTCTATTCCATTCAAGTAGTGAAAAGAGTTGTTCCTGTTTAGATTAGAGGACCCACCTGAAGCCTTCCTTACAGCCATTGCTTCTGTATCTAAATCTCTTAAAGATTTTTCAGGAGAGGAAATCTGACAGCTTGCCGGGTCTGCAGTCTGGATTCTAACCCATCAGGGAGGATCTGCTTCCCTCATGCCAGTCCTGAACCTGGTCCCACGGCCCAGATGCTGGCCCCTTCTCCACATCTGAAGGGGCCCAGGGCAGGAGGCCGAGACTGGTGCTGCAAACCCCCAAATACTCCAGAGCACAAAAGCTGACAGTCCATAGCCCCTCCTGTTTGTTATGGGCTTAGGAACATCTGGTTGGTGTTCTCCGACAGCGGCTCCAGCTGTGAAGCGAAATGCATAAGGATGCCCCAACCCAGGCAGTGACGCACAGGAGAGAGGGCTAGAGATAAGCTTCCTTCCTGTCCCAGACACTGAAGGTCAGGTGCCTGCCAGGCTGAGCTGTGAGTAGGGATGGTGTGTGTGTGTGTGTGTGTGTGTGTGTGTGTGTGTGTTTGCAAGGGTAGAGGGGCTTGGGTGGGGACTGCCACACTTTGACACCCTTGGAGAGTCACTTGCCCTTCTCTGGGGCTCAGTTTTCACATCTATCAAATGGGAGAGACGTTAATGACTCCTAGGGTCCTGTCTTCTCCGAAGACCTTCCAAATGTGTTTTTACCAGGTCAGGGCTGGCAGGGAGGAGGGGGAAGTGGGGTAAAGGCCCTGCCTTCTTAGGAGGCCTGGGGATTCGGCCTGTAGCCTCCAGGAGGGTGCAAGGCTGGGTGTTTACACTCGGCAGGCAGGCCTGGGGTGGTGATGAGAAGGTCGCCCAAAGTAAACCTGACGTGTTTGCCTGGATTGTAAAGGGAAAAACACTTTGGCACGCTCTAACAGGAACTTCTGAGAAATGAAAACATATTCATCCTGGAGATTAGGCTGACTTCCGGGGCACAGAGGGGGCCCTTTGTTCTCCCGTGGCTCCCTCAGATGGGCCGCATGGCTGCTCTCCCTATACCCCCCACTGGGCTAGACATGGAGTCTCTGGGGTGGCACCCCGCCAGTAGGGTGGGGGTGGGCCTCAGACCCCGGCACCTGCTCTTCTCCATCCCCTTGGCCTGGGCTTCCTTCCCCACTCCACCCGGAACCATAAAAATACCTGACATTTATTGAGAACTTGCTTTGTGCCCAGCACTAAATACTTGACTTATATTATCTCGCTTGGTTCTTGGAACGAGCTTGTGAGATAAATATCATATTCGGTGGTTCCGAGATGCACATTTCAACATCTCTGACATCAGAATGTGTTTTATAATCAGTCGTATGTTACAGTTGAACAGACAGCATTTTTTTCCTTCTTAATGTACAAAACAATAGTGGTGTATCATACAATTGATGACATCTTCGATTTGATGAAACATAACATTATTATCATCCCCGGTTCCGCAGGGAAAAGCGAGGCTCAGAGAGCTTAGATGACTTACCACTCCTTTATTTTGCAGGAATCAAGGCCTTGAGCCACAGGAGGCTTGCCTTAGGTCAGCCAGCTTCGATGAGACGGAGATAGGACTGAAATCTGGGCCTCCAGGCTCCTCACCCAGGGCCCTTTCCACTCACCCCAGATGAACTGGGTTTGCTCACTGGGGAGCGGCAGGAGCTGAGGGGAGGGCCTTTCAGGGCCTTCCGCAGCAGCGAGTGAATCACCAGCCACCCTGTCTTGGAGAAGGGTCTTAAAGATAGATTTTTTTCCCCCTCTCCAAATTCTCTGAAGACTGAAGTTCCTTAAGGACTAAGAAAACACTTGTCTCCCTGCCAGCTACTTTTCCTGGTAATTATTTTAGCTTCTCTTTCCCTGAATTTCTGCTCTACTGTCCCATCTCTGGACTGGAGGCAGGCCCGCCCCTTGGCCCTCTGTCTGCCTGCTGCCTGGGGAACAGCTCCACCCGCTTCCTGCTTTGCTCTCAGTCCCGCTCTGAACTCACCCTTCCTTCTGCCTCAAATCACCTGCACTAACTCTGCTTCTCGATGCCTCTGTAACCCAGGCTGCTGGCACCAACCCTGAACGCAGACACTCAGGCACATGGGCCTCCATCCCCCTGGCTCTCTATGTCTAAAGTCATGGGAGAAAAATCAACACAGCTAGTCTTCCCTCTTGCCTCGGTGAGCAAGGGGACCTGTCGGGGACAGTCCGTTGCCGAGGCTGCCTCACCTAGGACTGGCAGAGCTGGAGCCGCGGGGCTGAGAGGAAGGGCAGGAGCCTGGAAAGTCAGAGGCTTGGCTCGGCTTGTGAGCTACCGCACGTGCCAAGTAACCCCCCATCCCTCCCCTGGCCTCAGATTCCCCGGGTTCCGAGACTGGTGAGGCTTAATGGCTCATCTCCAGGAAGCAGAGAGGTACCACAGGGCCTTTCAATCAAAGGCTTTGCTAAAATGCAACCAGGCACGGTTTAGTTCAGCAGGGAATGATAACCGTCCAGGTTAAGCCAGGGCCTCAGATTCTTCCCAGTCAACTGAGGGTTTTGGACAGGATAGTTTCTCAAATTCCATCCTACCAGCCCTGAACCGCTATGATTCTGTCTCCCTCTGCCCAGAAAGCAAATATGGGCCTTGTATATGAGGAGCCCGTGTGTTCTCTGGGCACGGATTTGGCCCGGAGCTGAGCGTGCCGCCCACGGTGATGTGACCATGTGTGCACACACCGCTTGGTGGATGATCCCGTGTCCGGAGGTGTGGACTCCGTGTGGGGCCTCTGCCATCCGTGCACATGTACAAGCCTCTGGAGAGGGAGCAGGCCCACCCCTCTGTGCACCAGCCAGCGCGTGCGGCTGCAAATCTGGTTTCCATCTTCTTCCAACAGGCAGCTGGGCTGGGGGAGACTGAGTGGAATATTAATTGTGCTTTTGCACGTGGCTGAGCTCCATGAATGTGGTGGTCGGAGGAGCAGCCTGAAGCTATGTGGGGAATGAGGAGGAAGCCACAGAAGCGGGGTTCCCTGGGGTTTATGGGCACACTTAGGTGGAGGCAGAGCCCTGAGCCCAAAAGGGTGGGTGGCGGCGGGGGTGGGAGAGAGCTTCTGAAGCCAAGGATTTGGGGACAGTGGGAAAGATATGAGGTAGGTTAGGGATGATTCTGTTTGCTTAATCCAGAGCTTGGTGTTCAATAAGTGTTTGCCAAATGATTGAATAGCTGACTGCTCACACGCATGAAAGATCTCACAGATACACTCTAACCTGGGAGAAGATGGAGGACCTAGTAGGAGGAAGGAGGTGGGCACCTACCATGTGCTGGCCACTCTGAGGGTCACTGTCAGGCATTTTATTTTATTTCAAGCCCACAAAGTTCTAGGAGACAGTATCACCCTCACTGCACACGTATTCTCCCCTCCTCAGCTTGCCTCTTTTGGAAGGTCCAGGCAAGAATTTTTTCTTTGACTTCAGGCCCAGAGAAGCTGGTTCCTTCTGAGCAGTGGGTCTATTTTTAATCTAACGGACACTCCAGATTTTACAGTTTACTGCATTTCCTTCATTGCTTGGATTGCCGGGAAGCTCAGAGATGAATTTTCTGGGACTCAGCTTTGCAACAGGGTCTCATGGGGATGCATTTCACATACTAACTGCACCCCTGGCTTCATCTTAAGTTTTTCTTTCTTTCTTTCTTTCCCTTTTTTTCTGGTCTTTTTAGGGCCACACATGCGACATATGGAAGTTCCCAGGTTAAGGGCTGAGTCAGAGCTGCAGCTGCTGGCCTACGACACAGCCACGGCAGCATCAGATCCATGCCATGTCTGTGACCTACACCACAGCTCATGGCAATGCCAGATCCTTAACCCACTGAGTGAGGCCAGGGATCAAATCCAAGTCCTCATGGATTCTTGTCGGCTTCTTTACCACTGAGCCACTACAAAAACTCTCATCTTAGGATTTAAATCCTCCTTTCTCCATATCCTTTTCCCTCTATTAAAAGTTATTTAATTCCATGGTCTGTAGGGTTTCTTAAGTATTTTTACTACATCCTGAAGGGAGACAAATTGTAAATAGCAAAGTATTTTGACTTTTATAGATGAAGAAGGTGAGGCTCAGAAAGGTTATGTTATTTGTCCGGGGTCACACAGCTATTAAGCAAGACAGTTGGGAATTTAATCTTGGATCTGTTTGACTTAATCTTTTCACTGTGCCAGACTCTAGCCTGGACAAGTTGCACAGCAATCAGGGGGCTTTCAGAGAGTTGGGAGGAGCCCGAAGCCTTTGCATGCCCGGCCTTTAACTCTCACTGGTCCTCATCCAGTCTCTTCTCCTTGCAGAACAGGTCCAGATGGGGCCTTCTATCCCAGGTCATGTACAAAGAGGGGGCTCTGGGGGCCCTCGGAATCCACTGTCTTCAAGAACCAGCCCCAGCCCCTGTAGCTAAACAGAACAAATTGAAAATCAGCAGAGCTGGCCTTGGCAATCACCAGTTAAAACAAATATATATTCCAGATGCTCTGAGGAACGTTTCTGGAGCCTCCGGAACTGAAGGGCGGACCAGTTCCCTGGAGAAAAGGAATGGGTGTAGGCCCAGGGGAGCCACATTTTTTCTCGGCTCTATGGCAAGCAAGCACCAGGGATCCAAAGGTCAGGGTAAGGAGCTTCCATGCTGTATATTCGATCCCTCGATCCCCTGCTTTAGCCCTTCAGAATTGCCCAGCTGGGTCCTGTCTCCCCGGGGAGCCCCTGGACAAGGACTTTGGGATTTCCGCTGGGAGGCCTTATACTTACCTATTAGTGAATTCATTCCTTACCGGCCTAGCACCACACTTGTGCTCCACAAACCTGGGGTCCCCTGGGGAAGACAGAGGATGAGCCTAATCTAGGGTGTTGTTGTTCTGAGAGCTACTGTGGAGAATGATGGTGCTGGACAACCCAGGGGACCCTAGCAGAGAGGCACAGTGACACAGTGAGTAAAGAATCTGTTCCTTGGGGCTGTCCAGATAAGCCCGATGCAGGATGCTTTCACACACCAGCACGCATGGCCTGGAGGAGCAATAATCACAGAAATAATGATGTTCACAAACTGCCGTTTATTGTGGGCCTGTTGCCTTTCAATGCCCTACCAGTTGGCAGTGCGTATCTCAATCTTTTCTATCTGTAAAGAGCTCCTATAAATCAATAAGACAAAGACCAACAATCCAGTAAAAATATTGACAAAGAATACAAACAGTTGAGTATGGTACCTTTTTGCAGTACTATTTATCATGTCCCAGGATCTATGCTAAGCACTTCCTCTGCATTTCCTCACTTAAGCGTCACCACAACCCTGGGAGACAGATACCATGATTAGCCTGTTTTCCTGAGGCTCAGAGAGGCGAAATCACTTGTCCCGTGTCACATAGTGACTTGGGCTGTTTTCACAGTTTGTGCTCCTGAGGTACAAGTTGAGATGACAGTTACCACTTTTTGGAACCCAAGGCCTTGGGCAAACCTGGCAGGGACCGAGGAGGGACAGCGAGGGATGAGCAGCCCGCTGAGGTGGAATCCTCTCCACCCAGCAACTTGGGAAGAAACTTAGAACCCCAATATCTAGGGAGAGGGGTGTTTGGCTTTTGCTTAATCTTTTTAAACTTGCTGAGTAGATAATGCATCACATGACTCGAAACATAAAAATATAGAGGGAATATAACGAAAAGTAATCCTCTCATCCCTGTATCCTAACCACTAAGTTCCTTCCCTTCAAGCAACATATCATTAATTTTATTACTTTCTTGGGCATCCTTCTGTGTTGTATGTGTATGTGTATGTGTGTAAAATCTTTTCTCTTTCTCCTTTAACCAAAAGGAGCATATTATATACATTTTTCTACACCCCCCACTTTATCTATTTTGAAGATCTTCCATATTAGTACATAGAGAACTTCCTCACTTTTTTAAAATAGCTGCATAGCTACCCATTGTGTGACTGTACCATAATTTATTTACCTGTCTCCAACTGATGAGCATTTGAATTGTTTCCAATTTTTTACTATAACAAATAATGCCAGCTTTGTTCAGACACTGTATACCTGTAGGATAAAATCTCGGAAGTGGGATTGCTGGGTCAAAGAGAATGCGCATTTATAACGTCGACAGATATTGTCCGGTATTTCATATTGATTTACACCCCCATCAGCAGTATATGATTGTCGGTTTCTCTACAGTCTCTCAAACACTGGATATTACCAAACTTTTGAATGGTTTCCAGTTTGCATTTCTCTTATCATTAGTGAGGTTGAGAGTGTCTTTAGATGTCTGTGAACAATCTGTATATCCTTTTCTGTAGACTCTGTTCATATTTTTTGACTTTTAAAGAATTGGTGATTGGTCTTGCCTTATTGATTTCTAGAAGCTCTTCACATATGGGGGAGATGGTGATAGAATCTGCAAGGAGAGTGGGGCCACAATTGGCATCCCCTCAGGGAAAGGCTACGGAGGTGAATTCTTCCTTTCACTCCCACCCTCTCATCCAAGCCCAGCTGTTTGCTCAGTGAGCATTCACTGAGTATCTCTTGAGTGCCAGGCTCAGCGCTTAGGCACCTGAAATCAGAGGTGAATAGACAAAGTTCTAGGTTGTTGAAAGTTTGCTGGGGCATCAGATCTGTAAACAGACAAGTGTGATGAACTGTAGTTCAGAGATTCAGAGTGAGTGCTTCAGGAGCCTGTGGGAGGAAGTAATAGCCTCCGGCTGTCCCAGTGTCTACCTGGGGCTGGCTCAGAGCTGCTGAGGCTTCGCCTGCCTCCCTCTCCCTCTGAGTTCAGCCCTCGGATTCTGTCGGCAGAACTGCTCTGCTCCAGTTCGATGGCTCCCTCGGTGCCTATTTACAGAGTGCTTACCACACACCAGTCTTCCCTGAGCTCATTGTTCCCGCTCTGCTTCTTTGACCTCCTTCCCTGCCCTGCCCTGGTCCTCACCACCTGATACCACCCTGTTGAACATTTCTCGCTGCGTGTCTCTAGTGTGTACTCCCCCCCACCTCTCAGAGGATTATAATCTCTTTGATGGCAAGATAGGAGCCTGGCCTCTGGGTCCACTCCCCTTAGTGCTTAGTATCCAGTGACACTCAGGGAAGGCCTATTGGATACTTTTTTGGTTTTTTTGGCATGTGGAATTTTTCAGGCCGGGGACTGAACCTGCACTATAGCAGCGACCCAATCTACTGCAGTGACAACGCTGGATCCTTAGCCTCCTGTGCCACTGGGGAACTCCCAAGGCTTGTTGGATGATTGATCGTCAGATGGCTTGTGGGATGTCAGGGAAGCTGGCAACCACGGCTCACCCGAATTGGAGTGCATATGTTGGGGTGGTGGGAATAGCCCATTAGGCATGGGAAAGGATGGCCCCAGCTAGGAAAGGGTTAAACTTGCCAGAGTTGTGTATATGAAATGGCACCAGAAAAAAAAATGTGCAGACTAGCAATTGAGCCCTGTCTCATCCTGGTTCAAATGACATTGTCTGAGCTTCCCCAGCCTTGCCTCCTGCACTAATTACAGACCTTCCCTGGGGAGGAAGACCAGGGCCAGGAGGTCCTCATTACAGGCTCCCTCGCTGGAGGGAGCAAACCCCAATGACCGAACCCAATGACCAAACCAACTTTCTTGAAAGAGGCCCAGGGGTCCCCATGATGTACATCACTGCTGTTGCCCAGCTGGGAAAGGGTTAACAAGTAAACAGATTGGAGCCACAGGCCTAAGCATAATGATGGGGGCCGGGCTCAGGCTAAGATACCCTCCCCAGCTCCTCTTGCCCAGGCCTGGGTGCCCTTCTTGCCTCTTGCCCCCCAGGGTGACTGCTGCCAGGGCTGTGTCAGGGCCTCCTTGCTGTGGTCGCCTGCCGGCCGCCTCTCCCTGTGGCCTGTGGGGACCTCGCCTTCTTTAATCTTCCATTTATCTCAAGGCCTCGCCCCTCTGAGTTTGGCTTTGATGTGGGACCTGCTCCCAGGGGAGAAATCAAGGGTTTCTGAGGCCTGGTCTGGACTCTGCCCACTGCCCCCAGCCCGGGCGAGGCCCGGAGGTCTCCCAACCATCAGGGCCAGACCCCCAGGGAGACCTTGCAGGCAGGGCAAGTGCTTTAGGCTTTGACCTTCAGGTAGGTGGAGGGGCTGCCACCTGGGCCCCAAAGTGGAGGAGAGAGCTAAGAAGTAAGTGCTTTGTTATCACACTGGGTACTTTATTTTTACACCTGTCTCCCTCGTGAGACCATGAGCATAATAAATAATAACAACAACACTAGCATTATTGCATACCTGCTAAGCACTGGGCATGAGGCTGAGCATCTTCCATTTATGACACTATTTCATCCTTAAAGTAATGTGCTATAGGGAGGAAACTGAGGATTCTGGATTCATTTGTGTTCATAAAAATGTATTGAGTTCCTACTATGTGCCAGGCACTGTTCTAGGCACCGAGAGAGTAGCACAGAGCAAAATGGGCATGTTCCTACCCGTCTGTGGAAGTAGGGATGACAGGTCATTAACAAATGGTCAAATGCATGTAATATCACATTGTATGATATAAAGATATGGCCTTGAAGAAGGACCTAAGCAGAGGCAAGGAGTTAGCCAGCTTGACTAAGGAAGAGAAGGGGCAAAGTTCAGAGACTGGAGGTGCTTGTTTTGCTGCAGACACGGCCAGGGGGCCTCTGGGACGCGTGTGGACAGTGATAGGAAGCGAACTGGGTAAGTGGACAGGAGCTGGGTTGTGTGGGGTCTGCTGAGGCGTGTGGAGTTTATTCTGAGTGTGATGGGAGCCATGGAGGGGTTGAGCATGAGACCAGTGGACTCAAAGCGTGAGTGGACGAGGCTGACAACTAGCTCCGGCTGGCACAACCAGTCAGTGCTGAAATGGGGATTTAAACACAGCTTCTGTCTGACCTGAGGATGGCTGCTGTCTCCTACGAGGGACAGGGACTCTGTCCTATTCGCCCCAGTGTCCCCGGTGCCCAGCAGAGGGCCCGGCACAGACTGAAGGCCCAGCAAAGGCTTAGTGATCAGTTCCAGCACTTCTGCTGACCAGGCGGTGAGGCTGGGAAGGTCGTTGAATCTCTCTGAGTCTCAGTTTGTGCATCTGGGAATGGGGGAGAAAACAACATCTGCCTTGTCTGGAGGACTGTACCTGGTGGGGGTCCAGTGAGACAGAAGGAGTTTGCGCGGCGGGATGTGTCAGGAAATGCTCTGCTGTCTGATTTCATCTGTCATCGCTCCCACGATGGCTTTGGACATCACTGCTTAGAGGCACAAGTGTGTCCTCGTGGCTGTCCTGCCCTATGGGGCAAAGTGTGCCCATGTCACCTGTCTTAGGTGTGTGTGTGCCAATGTGTATATGTCTATTCACCTGCGGTGACAGCATCTACAGGGCTGCTGCCTTGGCCTGGTGGTCTGTGGGAACTTGACCCTCAGACTCTGGGGAGAGGGAGTGGAAGACATAGAAACAAGGACTTCTCGCCACCCCATCCATATTGGGGACCTTGGAATTCCCATGGCTCCTTCTATATCCTCTATCCCAACTTTCAGTGAAAGGTGTGGGAATTGTCTGTATACCTGTCATTTGATCCCACTTGCCCGTGGGTTCATGAGGACTGGGTCTGTACCTTCTCCCCAGAAGCGACAGAGTGTCTGGTGTGTGAGGGATGCTTCGTAAGTGGTGGATGGAAGGATGAATGATCCACCGTCCTTGTGATCCAAAGGGCCTGGACTCTACTTTAGCCAAGTCACTGCTCCTATGTGGGTCTCCGGTTCCCTTTCTATAAACAAGATGTTGTCTTCAGTGATCCAGTCGGTCATCTCCTGAGACTGTTACAGTACCATGGTGTGTTCTTGGGATACAGACATTAATTGGAATCAGTGCAGCCCTCAAGAAGCCAAAAGGTGTCACAGGCAGGAATCGCAACGACTGCAATGTAAAGTGATAAATGTCTTCATGGAGAGAAGCAACGTGGCTTGGAAGAGGGAGCAGTCTGCTCTGTATTTGAGGGGAGGACAGGAACATTTCACAGCAAAGGGGGTCCTGAGGTGGTTCTCGGAAGACTAAGTATGTGCTTGCTAGGTGAACCAAAAGAGAAAAAGGTATTCTGGGCAAAGGGAACAGCATGGCAAAATCTCGGAGGTACAGCAGAACCTGGCACCTGGCACAGTTAACAGTTGGGTACGGCTGGACCTTTTCCAAGCAGTGAGGGTGTGGTGAGGGGTAGGGCTGGAGAGGGTAGCCAGGTGCTAGATCCTGCAGGGCCTTGTGGGCCGCCCGAGGGCTGCAAAGAGCCATCTCGAAGGCAAATGGGAGCCACTGGCAGATTTTACAGAGGAAAATGGCATGATCGGGATTGCACTTTTGATAAACCAATCTGCTGTGGCGTGGGCCATAGACTGGAGCCAGTGGAGTTATGAGGCTGCTGCTGTTATCCAGGCGGGATGTGATAAGGTCCTGAGCAAAGTTAACAATGGCTAACAATTCTCCAGCACTGACTGTGTGCCAGCCAGGCTCTGCGTTAAACATTTGCAAATATTATTGCATTTCATCCTCAGAGCTACCTGGGGAGTAGGTGCTGTTATGACTATCACCTGTGTATTCCAGATGGAGGAACAGAGGTTCAGTCACAAGGCTAGTAAGTGGCAGTGGCAGAATAAAGACTTAGCTCCAACCACCCTGACTTCAGCACCCAATATTCCCTCCCCCCCTTTTTTTTTCTTTTTGGAACCTGTGGCATGTGGAGGTGCCCAGGCTAAGGGTCAAATAGAAGCTGCAGCCACTGGCCTACGCCACAGCCGCAGCAATGCCAATTCTGAGCTGCATCTGTGACCTACACACAGCTCACAGCAACACTGGATACTTAACCCCTGAGTGAGGCCACATCATCGTGGATCGTGGATACTTATTGGGTTCGTCACTGCGGAGCCACAACAGGAACTCCCAATATTCTGCTCACTGATGAGGTAGTGGGTGGAGACAAGGTCTTGGAGTTCAGAGCTGGTTAGGAAGTGGGCCCACCAGGACCCTGGTCAAGGGGATCAAGAGGGAGCCCAAACAAACGAGCAGGTTTGAGCAACCCTGCAGTTATGGGTCTGGGATTCTGGGACAGGGTCCAAGCTCAGGAATAGTCCAGTGTGTCTCTGCTACTCTTACTGTGGGCCGCCCCAGGGGATGCTGACAAGAGGCCCAGCTCCATTAGAGGTTTCTACTGCAGCGAGGAGCGTCACTGATTTTACCTCTTTCCTTGCAGGAGTTCTGGGGAAAGGGGCCCCACCCACCAGGTCAGGCCTCCCCTGTCTTTCCAGGAGCCTGCCCCTCATGGAGGGTGCTGCTATTGCACACTGGGGGGTCAGTTAGCACTGGTCATCTTGGAGCCAGGCCCTGGCCTTCACTTGCCTGAGGATGGGCGTGGGTCCATCTTCCTGGGCCCTGGGGACTCCCGTATCAGAGTGTGGGCCCAGCGTCTGGCTCTTCAGTCAGAGCTGGGAAAATGGGATCTGCTTCCTTGTAAAAGGTCTCCAGCCGGCAGTGTGGGTTCTGTTTGTGCTTCCTCTCCTGCCACCATTTGAAAGGCTTGCCTCTCCACTCACCTTGGTGAACTTTTCCAGGCCATGTAGCTGGCTGCACCTGCTGACGTTAGGAGACTGGCGGACACTGAGCAGTGCTGCTGATTCTCCCCAGTAGTGAATGCTGCGGCCTCCATGTAGAGCTTTGCTTTGCCCTTCACAGGTCAGAGTGTTGGTTTTCTCTTTTAATAAACAAAGCTGAACCTGATTCACAACACAAGAGAGGCTGCAGCTTGCTCAGAGTCACCAGCATCACCATGGTAACGGCATCATCCTGAGTACTTGAAAAGGAAGTTGTCAATAGCGACGCTTCCTCTTCCTTCTTATCTCACAGCAGCCCTGGGTTTCCACAGCTCCCTGACCCTTGGAGCTGGGTCATTGGCCCAGGGCTAGGCTGGGGCCCCCCCAAAGCAGGCAGTTGAAAGTAGGGACCTGAGGTTCCCACTTGTGCTTGCCTGTCTGCCTCTTGCACATTCTTCCAGAAGGATCTGAGATGGTCTCTTTTGTACTGGGGCGGGCTCTAGGGCAGACATGAAGCCCACATTGTAAAGCCATGAATCCATGGTTTGTCCATGATTTCTGTCAAGAGGATAAAATTGTGTGGTCAATGCAGGTACAGAGATGATAAAGCCCAGAATTAAAATGAATGTGAGGACGTGAAAAATAATAATAACCATTTATTGGGTGCCTACCACCATGAGTCAGGCAGTGTATAAGATGTTTTACATACCTGTCTTGCATGCTGTAATTACTTTCCCAGAGGCAATTTTAATTAATAAATTAATTTAAGCTAGTTTAATAATTCTATTTAGAATTTATTAAGTGCCAGACACTCTGCTAAGCGCTAACATTTGTTTTCACATGGGAAGCACTATGATGATCCCCATTTTGCAGATGGGAAAACTGACGCTTAGAGAGGTTAAAGAATTTGTCTGGGGTCACTCAGCTACCAAAGGATGGAACTAGGGTTTGGTTCAGGTGTGTCTGTCAGGTGTCCTCATTATTTTGTTATCTCCTAAGGCGCAGCCAAGGCACAAGCTACAGACTGAGCAGACAGAGGCTCCATGTCAACCTGGTTTAAGAGACTTTCTGCAGGGTCGTTCTCTAACAGCTCCCCCCCACAGTGGTTCCTGATCACCTTCATCAGGGTCAACTGGGGAGACTGAAAGAAATTCAGATTCTGGGCCCACCAACATCTATTGCATCGGAGTTTTGGGTGTGGGCCCTAGGGGGTCTGTATTTTAGGCAACTCTCCATGTTGAACTCTAACACTGGAGAATTTAGAGTTGACCAGGTTCCTGGAGAGCAGGGGCCACATTTTCTCTAAGACGTCCCAGGGCCTTGTGCTGGGCTTGGCTCTGAGGAGGGGCTTAGAAAGCATTTGTTGGATTTGAATGATAAATGAATTGTCCCCCATCAAGACCCCCAAGGTTCTCAGGGCCCAGTCCTCCCCTGGCTTCTCAAAGTCCATGGACTTCTATTCACTCCCAACATCCCCCTGACCCCCATCAGCAGCAGAACTGCCCACCAGGCTCTGCCCACTGCTGTGACTTCCCCTGCAGTGGGAGCAGTGGGATACACTTGTTGCCAGAAAGTTCCATTTTTTTTTTAGTAGAAACAAACTCAGTCCCATAAACCAACTTTCAAGGTAGATACCACCCTGACTCCTTGGCTAAATGTCTTTGATGGGTACCCACAGGCTATACGGGAAAGCTTGGGATCTATTTCTCTGACCTGTTTTAACCATAGAAGAGGTTTATTTATCAGAGCAAAACATCCAAATATCAAATAACAAGGCACTGGGTCTGTAAGTAGTGCTATATGCCTATTATGGACTCTTAAGCACCGTTAAAAGTTAAAAATTTTGAAGAGTATTTAATGATATGGCAAAATGTTCACCAAAAATAATAAGAGAAGAATATGGAATACAAAACTGTATGCACGAGAAAGATGTTTCTGAAACATGTCAGAGAGGCCCCCAATACCTGTTCTCCCTACTTAGAAAAGATCCCAGGTCCCAGAGGCTGTGGGACTGAGGTGTGGCTGGCGGCATGTGAGCAGAGGTGATGCTATGTGAACTTCAGGAAGTGCCCTTTGAGGAGAAGCAGTCTTTCTTTGCTTCTTCCTCCTGGAGCGGCTGTCTTGGGCCACAAGTGGGAGGCACGTGTTGAGGATGGGGAATAGAAGGAGCCGGGTTTCTGATGGTCACAGAGCTGCTGTACCAGCCTGGGCGGCTTCTCTCCAGATGTCATTTACTAAAGAGAGAAGTGAACATGTTGAAGCCACTGTAACTTTGGAGTTTTCTCTCATTTGTAGTTGAAACAATTCTAGTCAATATAAGATATATTGTTAAGTAAACAGAAAGTGCACGTTCAAAATAATATGAATTGTATGGTTCCAATTTTACTTTCGAATGTGAGTTTGCATATATTTACATATGTACATAGAAAAGTGGGTAGGAAGGGTAAACACTAAAAGGTCAGCAGAGGTTATTTCAGGTTGGCGAGGCTACAAGGGTTGCACATGCACTTTTGTTTGCTTATCTGTAGTTGCTAACGGATATGCAACAGAAGGAGTACTTTTTAGGTAAGAGAAAATAATAAAAGGTAAACATGAATGATCCATATGGATCCAAATCATAAAAAGTATACCTTACTCATGATTATGTGCAAAAAAGACTGAAAAGAAGTGTGCTAAAGGTAATATTAACAGTCAAAGGGATGGGAAACTGTTCAAAATATATTGTTGGGGGAAAAGAGTTATTAAACAATATAATTCTAGGGGTTCTTTTTGGTAAAGAGAATAAAGTGGGGAGTTCCCGTTGTGTCTCAGCGGAAACAAACCTGACTAGCATCTATGAGGATGCAGGTTCGATCCCTGGCCTCACTCAGTGGGTTTGGGATCTGGCGTTGCCATGAGTTGTGGTGTAGGTTTGCAGATGCGGCTCGGATCTGGTGTTGCTGTGGCTGTGGCTGTGGCCAGTGGCTACAGCTCTGATTTGACCCCTAGCTTGGGGACCTCCATATTCCTTGGGTGTGGCCCTAAAAAAAGAAAGGATAAAGTGAACCTAAAACAAAAATAATGTTATATGCCAATTATACCTCAATTAAAAAAAGGAATAAAATGACATAAACATATGCTGGAAAAAGAACCAGAAGGAGATAAGCCAATATATAAACAGTCTGATTCCAAAGGAGAGATTCTGGCAATTCGTATTCTCTTTATTCTTTTTGGCATTTTCTAATTTTTTTCTCAATAAATCTATATGACTTATTTATTTAAAAATGTTTTATTTAGGGGTTCTCTTGTGGTGCAGTGGGTTAAGGATCTGGCGTTGTCACTGCAGCAGCTTGGGTCGTTCCTGTGGCGCGGGTTCAATCCCTGGCCTGGGAACTTCCACATGATTGGGTGTGGCCAAGAAAAAAAAAAAAAACTTTTTTATTTAGAGAAATTTTAACCATACAGAAGAGAAGTTACAAAGAACAATAAAACACGCACAGGCCCGCTGCCCAGAGTTAAAGTGATTCAGATTTCGTTATACTTGATTCCTGTCTTTATTTTTAAGAAACAAAGAGGAACACTAAAGTCCTCTTTATGTATGTCTATCATGATCATTAAAAACATTTAAATTAGAGAGAACTTGTTCTGTCTGGGACGGCCAGGGTGGGGCTGTGGGACGAAGGAGGGACGCGCTCAAGGCCTGTTAACTTCCTTCCACCTTCGGCCAAGGGTTTGGCTCCAAGTGCCTATTTCCAGGACGGAGGCGGCCTGGGTATGAGGGTGCCAGATTTGCCTGGCACTTTGGCTGGAATGTACAGTGGCAGGCAGGGCAGAAGGGGAGGGTCCCAGCTAAGCACTTCCCTCCTGAGGTCAGTTGGTGCCCAACTAGTGTTTACAAAGAGGGTGGGGCCCCAGTCGCCCAGCTCTGAGGCCTTAGCTCTTAGGGGAGCTGGCCCACGGCAGCCCACAAGCAAAGGGTGGCAAAACCACTGTCTCCTGAGAGGTTCAGAGGCTGGCCCGCAGCTGGGAGGATGCCGGGAAATGAGGGCCCGCAGCGAGGTGGTAAAGTGGTCAGCAGAGGTTTAGGAGGTCCAGAAGGAGCAAGTAGAAAAGGACAAGAGGCAGGAGCACTTGCATTTACTTCCGTGGGTAGTTATTACCTGCATTTTACAGGAGAGGAAACTGAGGATCAGAGGGGCTGGGTCACTTGCCCCAGGTCTCATAGCTCCTATCAGTCCAGACGACCCCGATGCTCAGGCTCCTCCAGCCACACCAGGCTGTGTCATGAGGGGCCATTCAGCGTGGCCTACATGGCTCAGAGCCTGGAACAAGGCTTGGGGTCGGTGAAGACTGATTTCCAGGAGGTGGTGGGATCTGGTGTTGTGGTGTCCTGGGGCAGCCTGTCTTCACTCGGTGTTAGTCCACAGGGGCATCGGCCACCGTCTGGCTTGGAGGCTCAGAGGGGCTGCTCGAGTCTGAACTGATTTTGGAGAAGGAGTTTCCCAGTGTCCCTTTCTCCTTGACTGAATGGAGAGCAAAAGCCTCCAGGCCCGTAGCCAGCTCCTCAGGAAAATATCAGAGCATCTCCCCAGAACTGGGAGGGGGATGAGAGTGGAGCCACCCCACTCTCCCCATTCACCTCCCAGACTCACAGCCCTTACTGTCCTCTCCTGGGCCGAGGTGGTGCTCAGGCTAGTGTGTCCTCACATGTCTGTGTGTATGTGGGTGTACACACACACACACACACACACACACACACACACACACACACAAGCATCAGCAGGGGCAGCCTCCCGGTGGACCACCATTTTCAGGCCTGCCCCTTGTCTCCAACATCTGGCAAACATCCCAAAGGTGGGCAGGTCTGCAGGGCCAGGTTGAGTCATGGAGGAGCTCTGTGAGAACCCATTTCCCTATGGGCCTCCCACTTCCTTGACTCAAACGCCAGAATCAGAACCCTCTTGACGCCAGAGTCATGGGCCGTGAGAGACACATATTAACTCCCTGGGGAGGCTGAAGTCTTCTATCAGATGGAGTTGGTTGAAATTTTAGCTCCTCTGAATTCTGGCTACGTGATCTTGGCAGGTTCCTCAACCTCTCTGAAGCTCGATGCCTTTATCAAATGGGGATGTTTCTGTTGCTGCTGCTGATGATAAGACACACACCTCCTCTTCCAGTAGCTAGAGGATAAATCCAACAGCACACAGCAGGCGTCTATGTGTTTCACACAGAGCCTGGCATACAGCAAATACCCAGTGGAGGCACCTGATACGTGCACAGTCCTCTCTGCCTTTCCGTCTCTGGATCCAGCCCTCACTCGGCTGCGGCAGGGGAGATCCCTTCTCAGGCACTGAGTATTCCCCTGCTCAGGACTGTATCAGCTGTAATGTCTGAGGACCACCTGGAGGAAGCAGTCCGCCAGGGAAATGGATGCTTCCTCGGGGTGGGGAGACTAGCAGGTGGCCCCCGGAGGCAGAACTCCAAATGCTGCTGCTTTTCGGCTTGGCTGCCCTTCACCAGGCCCTGCCTTATCTGGTCTGCTCCTGCTCTCCAGAGGTCCTCACAGACAAGTCACTGATTCCTCTTGTGCTGCCCATGTTATTATTATTATTATTAACAGCAATTATGACAGCTGCTCCCAGTTACTGGCCACTGGCTCTGTGTCAGGCACGGCACCAGGCATTATTTCATTGTCATGGCAACCTGAGGAAGGTACCATATTTGTCCCAGAATACAGAGGAGGACAGTGAGGTCCAGAGGGTTTTAGTGACTTGGGCACAGAGGGAGGAAGTGACCCAGCTGAGATTGTATTGAGGCTGGGAGGACATGAGGGGCAGATTGGATCTTGAAAGGCAGGAAGACACTCTGTAGACTCAGACCCGCCAGTTGCTGGGGTTCTTGGTCTGGGATCCATGGTATCCTGCTGCAAGTTGCTCTGTTGTGCTGCAAGTTCACTCTGGTGGCCTTGCTGCAAGACAGAACTTCTGCCCCTCCTCATGCTTAAGAGTTCCCCACCTGCTGTGGTCTGAATGTTTGTGTCCCCTGCGAATTCATGTCAAAATCCTAATGCCCAGGATGGTATTAGGAGGTGGGGCCTTTGGGAGATGCTTAGGTGGTGAGGGTGGAGCCACAGAGCTGGGGTCCCTTCTAGAAGAGTGCTCTCAGCAGAACCCTACCATGCTGGTGCCCTGATCTGAGACATCCAGCTTCCAAAACTGAGAGAAATAAGGTTCTGTTGTTTATTAGCTCCCCAGGTTGTGCTGTTTTGTGATACTGCCTTGAACAGACTAAGACATCCCAGCTCTGCCCAGGGAGAGCCTGACCCCATCCACAGCTGGGGTAGGAGGCGAGGACCCTGACTGTCTCATTCCAGCCTGGGGTTGGGCAATGTCCAGCTGGGAGAACAGAACCACGTTCAGTAGAGGGAACGGTGGCAAGTGCTGAAGGGCCCGTGGGGAGCAGGGAGGTGAAGTAGCCAGCAGCAGGAAACCGCCACAACCCCTGAGGCTGGGAAAACCAAGGGAGGAGAGGTGCCATAGGAGCCCAGGGCCTGAGGCTGCCCTCCTGGGAACTGGAGCCAGGACGGGGAGGGAGCCATGGCCGGAGCTGCCCCCTGAAGCTCGGGGTGGGACAAGTACCCAGAGGCCTCTCCTCCTCCTGCTCCCCATCTTCCTCCAGCACCTTTTGTTGGGTAAACCTGGTCAGAAGCCTGTTGGCAGGAGAGTCTGGGATGTGTCAGTTGCCCTCCAAGATGTTGAGCAGAACAGAGGAAGACAAGCAACAGATATGACAAGAAACAGAAGACAAATAACCAGGACACAGACCCCTCCAGGGTGGCCTCCCACTCCGGAGGCTTTTCCCCACCTGCTAGAGGGCCCCTGCTGGGTAGGGGGTGGGCAGACGCCTGATGTGAGGCCTAGACTCCCTCTTATGAAAAGGAGCTCTGCTCACCCCGGTTGGGTCCAGTAGACCCTAACTGACAGAACTAGCCACCCCCTTTGTACTTGACCCGGGCTGCCTGGTGGTCTTTGCCAGACTTGTCCGTCATTCCAGTGACTGTGTTACTCTCTGGTCCTAACTTCCTCCTGATTGGCACTGACCTCACAGGTATGGGGTCTCACCATGCTCTTTCCCCCAGGCCCACCCATGTTCTAAGACCGGAGAAGATGTTGCCAAATCCCAAAGGCCTCCCACCAAGCGCTGTGGTTAAGAGCCTTAGGTCAAACCCAGCTCTGTCACTCCAAGCAAGCCATTTCACCTCTCTAAGCGCTATTTCACTTATCTATAAAATGGAGCTGGCAATGATACATACCTGCAGGGCTGCTGTGAAGAGAAAAGAAGCCAATATATGTGCTTAGCCCCTGGTGAGTGTCCTCTGGATGGTGACTTCAAAAGGCATGGGAAGAAAGGCTTGGAGTTGCGGCAGAGGCTTGGAGGAAGCCCCTCTGGACCATCAAGGTCTTGACTGCCTGTGACCCATTCTCCGGTCATCTTCCTGGAGGTCTAATTCTCCCACATTCCAGTTGGCTGAGTAATGAGGCAGCCCTCTCCCTGGTCTGCATGAGTGGAATTCTCATGGCTGGAACAAGGAAGTATTGCCTGGAACTGGCATGTGCCCCATTTTGGGCAACCAAGGAGTGTCCTTGCTGCAGGGGTCTGCTGAGTCTCTGACCATTGTGAGTGCCAGCCCCCGCCCCAGCTTTTTCGCAGAGTCAACCTCTGGTCTCATCTGGAAGGACACAATTGTGATAGTCAAGGCCCTCCCCTGGGCTTTCTCTTCTCTGTTGGGGGGCAGGAAGTCCAATAGTTAATCAGAAACTTTCTTCTTCTTTGGCCTTGGCCTTGGCTTGCAGAAGTTCCCTGGCCAGGGATCAAACCCACCCCCTGCAGCAAGGACACTCCTTGGGTTCCTTGTGCCCACTGTTCAGCCATCCAGGCCACCACTAGCGGTGCCCAAAACGGGGCACATGCAAGTTTCAGGCAACACACCTCCTTCCTCCAGCCATGAGAACTCCAGTCATGTAGACTGGGGAAAGGGCAGACCAGGGAACGGACCACAGTCAACCAAGACCTTGACGGTCCAGAGGTGCCTCCTCCTGTGTCTTCAGCAACTCCAAGCCTTTCTTCCCATGCATTTTGCAGTCACCATCTATAGCAGTGTCCAGAGTGACAACGCTGGGTCCTTAACCCATTGAGCCACAGGGGAACTCCTCAAAAACTTTCTTGTGCTTAGCCTAGTGTTACAGAATCTTGGGACTCCAGAGCCGGAATAGGCTTCGGATAGAACCCTAGACCACTAGGGAGTTGGGGCAGGAGCCAAGAGGGCCCTCTCTGTAGATTGTACATTGTTAGTTCTAGAAAGGTCCTCAGTCTGGACACAGAAGGACTCCTTCAGAGAGCTTCAGGCAGAGACATGGGACATTAGAGCTGGAAGGGACTCAGGAATGTTTCTGCTGGGAGGTGCGCTAGAACGTGTCTAATTCAACACTCTGGTTTTATCGTTGAACCCTCGGCTCTCTGTATAAGTGGCCAGCAGGTGGTTCTAAGAAGAATTTTCTGGAGATGAGGTCCATGTGACTGCTTGAAGTGTTTAGACTGGGGTAGAGAGAAATGCTTCTAGCTTATCTGTGAAGTTGTCATTCTAGGTAAGAGAAGAAAAAGAGTGATTGGGTATTTATCCCACAAGTATTTATTGACCCCTTCTGTGCTGCACCCAACAGGGATATGAAGGAGTGAAACCCTGTGAGGTTAAATATGGCAGAAAACCAATGTGAGCTGGCTTCAGTGAAAGGACATGGGCCCATGTACCTGAAAGCCCAGGAGCAGGGTGGGTGTTATGGACTGAACTGTGATCCCCCAAATTCATATGTTGAAGCCTTAAGAGTCAAGATAGGGTCTTTAAGGAGGTAATTAAGGTTAAATGAGGTCATAGGATGGAGCTCACGTCTGATCAGACTGGTGTTTTTATAAGAAGAGACACCAAAGGAGTTCCCACTGTGGTACAGAAGAAACGAATCTGACTGGTAACCATGAGATTGCAGGTTCAATCCCTGGCCTTGCTTAGTGGGCTAAGGATCTGGTGTTGCTGTGAGCTGTGGTATAGGTTGCAGACGTGGCTTGGATCCTGCGTTGCTGTGGCTGGGGCGAAGGCCGGCAGCTGTAGCTCCGATTCAGCCCCTAGCCTGGGAACCTCCATATGCTGCAGGTGTGACCCGAAAAAGCAAAAAAAAAAAAAAAAAAAAAAAAAAAAAATGACACCAGAGCTTCCTGTCTTCTCCTCACACAGACAGATGAGGCCCTGTGAGGACACAGTGAGAAGGTGGTTGTCTGCAAGGTAGGAAGAGAGGCCTCCCCAGCAGCCAACCCTAATGGTCCCTCAGTCTTGGGCTTTTCGCTCTCTAGAATCATGAAAAGTAAAATTCTATTGCTTAAGCCCCTCAATTTGATGCATTTTTTGACAGCAGTTCAAGCGGGGAAGACAGTGGGCTTCATAGTTCTTTAGTCCAGAAACTCTGACTCCATTTCCCTGAGCTTTTCTGCCCTCTGCCCTCCTTGTGTGCAGCCCATTTCTTAGGCTGGTAGCAAAAGCACTACCATAGTTCCAGGCCTGGCAATATCCAGAGGAAGAGAAAAAGAGAAGGTGGCTCCATGGTGCTCCCTCAGAAATAGTCTTTCTCAGAAACTGCCTTTCAAACTTTCCTTTTATCTCTCTGGCCCTAACTAGGCCACAGGCCTAAGAGACTCCAAACGGAAATGTAAGCAAAATAGAAATTTATGTCTTTTTCACATCATAGAAGAGTTTGGAAAAAAGCCATCCAAGACTAATAGGAAGGCTCCAGCATCCCTCAAATGTGGCTCCCCTCTCTAGGTCCAGGAAGATTGCTTCAATTTTTATCACCTCTCAGAAAGGGGGAAGGGCAAGGGAGCACATGCACATTCTTTTGGAGGACGTGGCTTAGAAGTGGTTCAGTAGTTTCTGCTCAGAGTCTGTTGGTGAGAACTTAGCCTCACAGCCACATCAAGCTGCAAGGTAGGCTGGGAAATGTAGTCCTTACCAGGCAGCTACCTGCTTGGCCCCAAACCAGAAGTCATGTTATTAAATAAGGGGAGAGTGGCTATTAGGGAACCAGAGAAGTCTGTGCCACACACTGATTATTTAGGCCTTCGTGGGAAGGGTGATAGGTCTACTCTTGGAGCTGGGCAAGGGGTCTGATTCCACAGAGGCACTTGGGCTTGATTAAGCCTCTCTACTCTGGGTCTGTTATGGCAGCTTAGCTTGTCTGCAAAATAATACACTGAGCCTTGTATTTCTTTGGCCTCTCTTAGGAAGCTGGGAAGGGGAGAAAGGGTGTTGGGTAACCAACCAGTAGGGTCCCCTACAATATCTTTGAGGCCCTTTGACTCTGGAGGAAGGGATGGATTTAAATAGATAACTATGAGTCAGTCAGTGTGACAAATGGTAAACTAGCAGCAATATATAAACCCCAATGAAAACAGAGGGAAGAATTAAGAGAAGGCTTCTAAGACAGGATAAAGGGTATCATGAGTTCGTTCTGTTTGCGTCTTAAAGGCTATGTGGGAATCCCCCAGATGATTTTGGTTGGGGAAGGGCCTTTTAGACAAAGAGTACAGCGCAATCACAGAGGCGTGAAGGCGCACAGGGTGTGGCCCGTGGTCTGGTGTGGCTAGAGAGTGGGAGGCAGGGAGGGACACTGGGAACAGTTAATGAAGGGCACCTGAGAGCTGGGGGAGTGGCGGGGGAGGCTGCCTGTCTGACAGGCCTCTGGAAGCCATGCTGGGTTTTTAAGCCAGCAAAGACATGGTCAGATCTGTGTCTTTCTCTGAGGTAGAGACTGGAGGGTGACTCTTTAGGAAGCTATTTCACAAATTCGGCTGAGTAATGAAGAGAGCCGGCATCGGGGCTGTGGTGGTGGGAAGGGAGACAAGGAGTTGGTTTGCAGAGAGATTTTGGTGGCAGAACTGACAGAACTTGGTTACTGGGTGATTGAGGGGGGTTGAGCGGGACAAGGCAGGGGGGTGGTTAAATATGATCCCAAGTTTATATGCTTGTGCTAGAAATCCAGAGAAGGAGTACAGGGAGAGCAAGTTTTGGGGGTGACAGGAGAAAACAACATCCTGCTGTCCTCAGCCTGGTCCACGGCAGACTTCTTTGAGTTCCCTGAATTACGACATTCTCCCAACTCAGGGCTTCTGAACGCTCTGTCCCTACTCCACGGAACACTGCCTCACCCTCAGATCTCCAACTGGCTAATTCGCATTTTCTCCAGGAACCTTTCTTGACTTCCCCCGAACCTAGGTGAGAAACCCTCCTCAATTTTCTTATAATACCCCCCTTTTGTTTTCTTTTTCTGGCCTCTTAGGGCCACACCTACGACATATGGAAGTTCCCAGGCTAGGGGTCGAATCAGAACTACAGCTACCAGCCTGCATCACAGCCACAACAACGCCAGATCTGAGCTGTGTCTGCAACATACACCACAGCTTGTGGCACTGCTGGATCCTTAATCCACTGAGCGAGGCCAGGGATCAAACCCGCATCCTCATGGATACTAGTCAGGTTCATACTGCTGAGCCACAGTAGGAACTCCTCACTCCGAGTTGTTTAATCAGTCATTTCCATGAAGGACCACATCTGTCTTGCTTGTCACATCCTTCTCAATACCTTGTCCAATGCCTTGCACACAGTGGGCACTTATGCTGGGTTTGAGGTATTCCACAGTTGTCACTGGAACTAGGAGTTGGCCAATAGTTTTCATTAGGGTCCATCAAAACATGCTGCAAAACAATGAGGCCACCATGAGGAATGGGTGATGGGAGGATTTTATAGGCCTGCGTTACTCTAGACCAGTGGTTCTCAACCAGGGGTGATTTTCTCAACCAAAGGCATTTGGCATGTTTGGAGACATTTTAGGTAGTCCTGACGCGTGTGCGCGCGTGTCTGTTACTGCACCTAGTGGGTAGAGGCCAGGGATATTGTTAAACATCGTACAATGCAAAAGAAGCCTCCCCCCGCCACTCCAGTAAAGAATCATCCAGGCCAACATGCCAGTAAGGTCAAGTTGAGATAAGTGAGCCAACTGGATGGCCAAGCACCCATTTGGTGTACTGGTTGCTATGGCCCAATCGAGGAAGAGCAAGAGAAGCTTAGTGACTGTCACAAGAAGTATGGACATGTGATGTACAGCCAGGAAAGCCAGGAACCACCTTGGATCGGTCTCTGTCAAAGGCCTAGCACCTTGGGCAGTCTCTCCTTAACTCAACTCCCAGCCTTAAGCCCAGGAGGCCCAGCCTGGCACTCACCTCTCTCTGACTCACTCATTGGGTTTCTCTTGCTCTTTGGTGGAATCGGCCACCACACTCTCTTCCACCCCATCTGCCTTGCTGATTATTTTCAGCTTGGCTTGCAGAGGCCCAACGCTGCAATTACACCCCAACCTCAATGGCTCCTTCTGAAAATAACATTTGGGTCGAAGAAAACCTCAGCCTGGGCTGGATTTTATACTAAACAGTTAAAGAGTGGGTGTGGGCGTGGAGGTGGGGGTGGGGGGACAAGGCAGTGACATGATGGTACAATTAAAAGAAGAATCTGGAAGGAGGGGAAAGGAAAAGGAAAGGGAAGGGAGGAAAGGGGTGGTGGTAAGGGCTGTTGTAAAAGGAAAATATATCTATGGGGCAAGGGTCAACCATCTTTTAGAAGTCTTAACGCCAAGTCTTCATTTAACCTAATTGAAGGTTTTGTTTGCTGAAATAACTCGCCCCTACCCCCAATCACTGAGGCCTGGGAAATTCATGTCTGCTTGGGGACAGAAGAATTAGCCTATGGGCATACCAATCGTTATCCAAGTTAGTGACCAGATTTTCCGACCCCAAAATAGGAGCCACATGGTTTGACACAGGATTTTTGTTCTCTTTCCAAGGGAACATGGCAGTCTGGGATATGTAGTTTCAATGCTGTGAGCCACACTGTAAGTCCAGTTTCAATGCTGATAGGTGGAATTTCTAAGCAGTTTCACGGTCAGTGGAGGAGACAAGATAGGACCTTCAAAGCAGAGAGTCCCAGAGATATCAGAGATTTATGGGTTACTTAAGTTCAGAGAAGAAAGCACCTGAAATGAGAACCTTTGTCCCACCCGCAGGGCAGGGGAAGGGGAGACGTAGGGAGTGAGGGAAGAAAGGCTTGGGAGATAAAAGGCTGTATGAGGTGAGCTTTGGGAAAATAGGCAAAAAAGAGTCCTACACATTAGTTACAAGCTCAGTTCTGCAGTCAGCCAGGCTTGGGTTAAATCTGAGCTATCTGACCACCTGGGTGCCCTTCAGCAGTAACTGCACCTCTTTTTAGGCCAGCAATATAGGTCTAGAGTGACGTTAGTAGAATTTGCATCCTGGCTCTATGACCTCGGGCAAGTTACTTAACCTTTTTCTGTGGCTTATTTTTCTCTTCTGTAAAATGTAAACAACATTCACCTTCTAAGGTGTCGATAAGGACTCAGAATCTTAGAACAGTGCTTAGGACATTGCCAATCACTCACTCAACAGATGTTAGCTATTATTATTATTACCTTTGGAATTTTTCTTCAAATGTAGTCGACAAGAAACTTTTAGCTAACATATACATTTTTAAATTTGAATACTTACGAGTTTATTTTCAAGTGTATTAACATATATGACTAGCACATTAAAGCTGTGGTTTTACTAATGTTGCTTAGGGCAAGGCTATGTTAAAAAAAAAGGAGTTGATTTTAAAGATAATTTAAAAAATAAGGAAAGTTAATAAAAGTCAATTTAAACTATATAATATAGGAGGAATGTGGGTATGGAAGAAAATCACACAGGCAATACCTAAACGGCTCAAAAACCTGGAAAATAATCCACGATGCCATGTTCCTTTTTGCTCATAAAAACCTTCTAAGGCGCACCGCACGGGTGGAGAAATGAAGCAAGAAAGATACGGATCTAGATGCTATCAAAACTGCCTCTTTTTCCCTCTGTAACCATTGTTCTTCCCTCTTTGAGAAATCGGTGGGAGGGCCCACGCAAACGAGGCCTGACGCCCTCCTGGACTCTGGAACCCCGAAAGCATTGTGGATTGGGGGCTCGGGAAGGGAGGCTGAATCCAAAACCCCAGCTCTGAAAACCGAAAGCCAACTCCTCAACTTCGCTCTTCCCGTCGCGTTTAAGGCGATTCGGGCCTCTCTGATTTTTTTGGATCACTGGGTCAATCAGTCAGCCAATGCCTCGGGAGAAGTTTAATTAAGCTCAGATCGCCGGCGCGAGCTGCCAAAGGTCTCCCCGTCCGCCCTGCTCCCCGCACATCTGGTGAAAAGCTTCTCCCCCGCCCGGCCCGGCGGGCTGCAGTCCGCGCATGCGCGTGGGCAGGACGCCCAGCGCCCCGCGGCAGGCTCGGCTCCCAGAACTGCGTTGCAAACTGTTGCATCAGACAGCAAGCAGCCGGCCGGTCCGCCAAGGTTTCTAGGAAGATAGGAAGGGTTTGAGATCCTCTGTGGTCGCTTGGGCGCGCTGGCCATTACTCAAGGTGTTTACACACTGGTAACACGATCCCCTGAAATCTCAAGCTCGCGCCAGGCGGAGGAGGGACTTAGTCACAGGTGAAGTTCTCAGAACTCCGCTGCTCCTGCCCCCACCCCAAGGCCCCAAACTGGACCACCCGAACTGGACTCGGTCTGCTCTATTACCATTACGGGCCCGAGCCCTGAAGGAATGTGCTGGGTTTGATTTCTCTTCCCGAGTACAAGAATGCCCCTGAGGAATTTCTCACTCTGTGAAAGTGCAAAACCAATTTCCCCAGACAAGCGCTGTTGCCGGTTCCCAAAAGGACTTGGAAAGATCCCAGCAGGAATGTTCAGTGATTTCCAAATCTCTTCCCCCCAGCAGCTGGACACGCAGACACTGACCATCAGAACCTCTTTGGTGGGTGGACACACATCCTTCTTCACAAACAGGCCTTCTTTTGACACGTCTCAGCTCTCATATGAAGCAAGTCATTTACTGTCATGGGGTTTCTCCAGGTGCGGAAGTTGAAGCCATGAGGTCAGCAGCCATGGCGACTTTGAACATTAGCCAGAGAATGCACTACCGTCACCTCGATGCAGACACAGCGCACGTGTATGGGCTCTCTAGATCCAAACAGCTCTGCAACTAAGGTAATGGAAAAGTCCTTCTTGCTCTACTCATTCTTCTGGTCTCTGAGCCAGTCCTCCCTTAAGGGGAGAGAAAATAATGCTGTGTCTAGAAGGGGTGGGATAGTCTTGGGGGTGGGGTATTCAAGAAGAATGAATACTGATTTGGAATCTACTTTCTAAAGGGATTTCCAGGGACATAATTTGAATCCTATGGTTCAATCTTTTTTCTTTCTTTCTTCTTTTTTGGAATGGATTAAAACCAAGATCATTCAGTGTTAATGGATTTTCCAAAAAGACAAAAAACTGGCAATTTACCTTAAGCATTTTGTCCTTGCTAGGGTGTTGATGGTGAAAATCTATTCCATTTGAATAATCTTGAAAGCTAAAACAGGCCTAGTGTCTTCCTTCCCCTAGTTATTATGAATCACTCAGTCCCAAGATTCAATAAAAAAAAAAAAAGACCCAAAAGACTCATAAGCATTATCCCACACATCGCTTTGCCAGATCATCACTGTTGTTTGTTTAAGCCAACATTTTCCCTTGGACAGTAGGGTATTATGGCAGTACGGGATTTTTCATCGTACTAGATGCTTCATAAATATAGCCTGTGCTATTTTGGACAACCGTGATCTTATAAACTGAAGGAGTGACAGCTAGAAAACGACGGGGAGGAGCAAGGGCAAATGCTGGAGCTGGAGCATTTCTGAGCCCTGCTTCTGCAGGTAAATCAGGGCCCAAGCCTTCTACCAAGCAGGTGTCATCACTGTGGTGTCAGGGTCCCAGGGTGTGATCTCAGAGAGCTGCCGAAGGAGCTGATAGAATGTCAGATCTGTCTGAGTAGCAGTCCTTACCTGGAGAAGCAACTCTTTTACTATCGTGGGACCTCTCCAGGTGTGGAAGTTGAAGCCATGAAGTTAGAAACCAGGAGGGAATGGGAGAAAGTAAGCTTCTGAGCTCGTGTTAGGTTCTCTGCTCTGTCACTAGGATCTACATATCATGGACCCTCAACGTATGCTTGTAGAATGAATGCATTGAGAATGAGGGAAGCAGCAGAGAGGAAGGTCCAAGAGGTCCAAGAATTTTGCGAGAGGCAGCCTGGGATAGTCAGGTCTCTCTCATGTTGTGTAAGAGGGGAATCCTTCTAGTTCGAAGATATAGGGTGAGAGAGTCAGAACTGTTAGTGAAAGTCTCACGAAGTCCATTCTGCTTTGGTTTCCCAGTTTGGAAAAACCTCCAGTTGGTGATTCCAGAACTGGCCAGTCAGTCTTTTCAAACAAGCCTAGTGATACCATCAACCATTGCCTCACCTTGACTGAATTCCCAGAGCAAACTTCTGGAAAAGTAAGGGGTCTGAGGGAGGGTGTGTGTCTGACATCTGAGAACAGGAAAATCCTCCAGAAGTCACCCTTTAAAGCCGTAAGTAGAATGGTGGCCGAGATGATTCGATGATGCAGACAGACACTAGAAGTGTGATTCGTTTTTCACATTTGGGGGCACTCAGAAATTCTCGACACTCTACTGCCCCAAACCCAGACAGAGCTCCTGTTCTAAAGGCTTATGATCTAAATTCCTTGTGGAAAGTCTGTCTTTGAAACGTTTAAGGCACCTCATTTAATCCTCATTTCCACCTCAAGTCATGTACCTCCTTCCTGAGAAACCCACCACATTTGAAGTTTGTATCTGGCCTTCCTTCTGTTTTTGCTATTATGTGCCAACTTAAAGGGTGGAGAGAGCCACATTAGTTTTAAAATAAAACACAAATAGCAAAATGAGGCTTGGTTAAAGAAAAAACCATTCTGTGGGATTTTTTTTTTTCCTCTCATACTTTTCAGATTTTCCTAGAACCACCTTTATTTCTTCAGAGCCCAGACATAGAAAGTGAGTGGGCCTCTCCAGCTGCTCTTCCAAGAGAAAACTAAATGCCTCATTCCTATTCTCCTCTCATTGCACTTTGAGGATTTGTTTTTCTGTTTTAGAGTCCCAGATTGAGGCTCAGAAAGTTATTAAAGCCTCTGATTCACATGTGGTATTTCTGAGCACTCTTAAGGCAGATTTTGTTTTGTGTCTGGCATGGTTTGTCTCCTACCTCTTCTGTTCAGCTTTATCAGTATGTGCATTCTGGGTGATAGGAACATGGCTTTTAAAGTCAGATACTCCTAGTGGATTCCCAGCTTTGCTACTTACCAGTCTTGGGACCTCATCTGTTAAATGAGAATAATGATGCATACCTCTTAGGGCTGATGAGGGTTAAGGAGTAAAGACACAGAAATGGTTTAGCATAAAACAAGCACTTAACACACTGTAGCTATTATAAAAATAGATCCTTTTTATCTATCTGTTCCTTCCTTAACCAATCCTCTAGTTCTATTTTGGAGAAGGAGAGAAAGTTATCTGTTCCAATGGATGATTTTTGCCCATTTTGCATCACCAAAGTGTCTATGAGAAGAGGAGACGAGGTCGAGTTTGACTTGGCAAGCAACAGGGCCTTTTAATGGGATCAGTGTTCTTTTCTCTCAGAAAGGCCCCAACTCAGCAGTGCAGGGACAGGGAAAACCTTGAAGAGAACGAAGATGGGGAAGAGTGGTCAGGAAAATCAAGCCCAGGGCAGAGGTGAGGGGCCAGCTACCAGGAAACAGGGTTCTGAGGTTACCGCGCCTGCACCTGCACGCTGAGGACGGACGGACACACACACACACAGACACACACAGACACACACA
>PVHT021183666.1:5587103-5673585 GCA_004024745.2 Catagonus wagneri
CTCCCGCTGCCTCCGCCCCCGCTCTATCCCTTCCGAGGACTTCACGGCCGGGTCCCAGACCAGATTTCGGGAGACGCGTCCCTATCTGGCGCCTGCGGGCTGAGCAGGATGATGCTCGGAAATATCCAATTCGCCCTGGATTCGGAGGCCGCGGGAACCGACCCAAACCCAGGAGAGGCTGCGCCTCTTGGGACCCGGGCCCAAAGCCTGCTGGGCTGTCGGAGGTGGTTTGGAAGTGGCATCGCCTATGGCCAAGACCGCGGGTTCTGCGGACAGAGAGGAGCCCTGGGTTCGCTTTCTGCCTCATCCATTTTCCAGCTAGGTGACCTTGGGCAAGGTACTTAATTTCCCTGTGCCTTAGTTTCCTCATCTTTAAGATGGAGAAAATGACCCCGACCTTAGTGGGTTGACATGACGATTACATGGGATCAGACAGCCTGGGTTGGAATTCTGGCACTGACATCAGCTAGCTGTGTGCCTGGGGCAAGTTACTTAACCTCTCTGTGCCCCTGTTTCCTGCAAAATAGGGATAATAACGGTACTTACCTCCGAGGGTTGTTGCCTGCAAAGCGCTTAACACAGTGCCTGGCACAGAGTTAGCGCTCAATAAATGGTGGCTATTGTGGTTGTTGTCGTTATTATTGTTCTTAAGACCGCTGAGCACAGGAGCAGAACTCTAGCTGGCGGCTATTATTAGTCTCTTTCTTGGGTCCGGTTATTTCTTTCCGGGCATTGTTAAAATCTTTTACCAGGCGCTCGCGTCCTTATCAGTAGCCGAAGGACAGCCGGCCTTCCCGAGTTTGGAAAATCGAGGTTCCCCTGGAGTAGGGCCAAGAACGCGGCCGCGGGCTGCAAGGACCGGGACCTCCCGGGAGGATGCCCGCGCCACGCCGCCTCCGCCCGTGCCTCCATTAGCGCGCGTCAAAGCCGCAGTGACGTCGCCAGGTCCGCGGGCGGTGGGGAGGCGCGGCCTGGACACGCGGGGAGCCTGGGGTGGCGGGGTAGCCGGAGTGGTTTGGCCGCGCGGATGCCCTGCCGTCCCCGGCGGCTGCGGCCGAGGCAGCCGGAGGAGCTGCGGGAAGGCCCTGGCC
Source organism: Catagonus wagneri (assembly GCA_004024745.2). NCBI lineage: Eukaryota > Metazoa > Chordata > Mammalia > Artiodactyla > Tayassuidae > Catagonus > Catagonus wagneri. The sequence continues at coordinate 5,588,195 of PVHT021183666.1, forward strand.
GGGGTTGGCTCTGCAGCGCCTGCCGACGCGGGGCGCACCCGGGCTCCGCCTGCAGCCCCGCGGGGAGGCAGGAGATGCAGACGCCGGCCCGCGCCCCCGAGCCCGCCCAGCCCGGCGCGGAGCTGACTTCCCGGGGGCCCGCTCAGCGTCTGCGTGGTCCTTCCCTTCCTGTGCTCTCTGCCCCGCACCCGCCCCGATCTCATTCCTTCCCCACCGACCCGCTCAGTTTCTTCTTCCTCTACCCTCCTCCGGACCAACTCGTTTGCTGTGAGTGGTTAATAACCACCCACAGGAGGCGCCTCCCACTCCCACTGCAGTCCCCGGCGCGCCCAGCTCTTCGCTGGCCGGACAGTTCCATTTGACTTGCCCCGCACGCACCTCCAACTCGCAGCGTCTGGCTCCTGTAATTGTCCATCTCAGTGCTGGCACTCCCAATCACCCCGTCATCGTAGCTGCCTCGCGTCCCCCCCACCCCCAACACCTCTCCGGGCACTCTCCATTTCTTCATCCTAATTCCAGCCAGTTTGGCTTAGGTGTCCCTCTCTCATTGGCTATTAGCATATTCTCCTCAAAGATCTCCCTGCTACGCTCCCGCCTCCTTCAAATCCATCCTTCACACACCGCTAGAATCTGAATCGTGTCTGGCCATGCCTTTCTCTGCTTAAGGCTGCCCAGCCTGGGACCCCCCAAGCCCACTCTCCTCTGCCCTTTTCTATCTGACACCTTTCGGATTTTGTCTTGGGTGTTGGACCCTGCTTGCTACCACATGATTGAAGGTCCTCAGTATCTTTACTGCTGTTGAACCCCATCAAAGGAATTTACACCTTACTCCCCCTCCTCCTCCAGTTGGCTTCCTCTTACTCATTCTCCAAAGCTTAAGATGTGAGTCACCTCTACAAGACCGCCCTCCCTGTTCTGCTCTCTGGCAGAGTGGCATGTCTCTGGGTCTCCAAAGCTTTCTATCCCTGCACTATAGTGGTATTTGGCATAAAGGCCTGACCTTTCCGGCCGGCCTGTGAGGCGCTGTATGGTTGATACATCATCCCCCACCCCCGCGCCAGCCTCTTCCTCTGCTGAGGCCACACTGGGGGTCTCAGTTCCTAGTTTGTGTTCATCAGCCGCCCCCCTCCCCCCGCCCCGCTTTTGTGCAGCCTGGTGTACCTTCCTGCCCTTCCTTTTCTACTCAATTTTTGGCTCTCATCCTAAATAAGCATCATTTCCTCAGAGACCCCAGTCCCTGACTCCTCCCCCACTCACCCCCAATTCAACCAAATTCTTCTTTGATTGATCAAAGCATATAAAAAACCCACAGAGAATAATACCCTCAACACTTGTTAATTCTTTACCCTTCCCCTGCTCACCCCCCCCACCTGCCAAGGCTTAACATTTGCCATATTTTCCTCCAGTCCTTGTTTAAGGACATAAAACTTTACAGATCTGGGTTGAGCCTTCTGAACCCATTTCTGTCCCCTGTCTCAGGTACTCACTCTCCTGCGTTTGGCGTTCATCATTCCCATACATGCTTTTGTATTTTTTTTTTACTGCATATGTTTGTGCCTGTAAACACTTCATAGACTTGTTTGGCATGTTTGTAAACTTTGAAGAAATGACATTTACTGGATGTATCATTGTGTAACTTACTTTTTTCATGCAGCATGATTCTGAAAGGTAACCACACTGATACATGTAATTCTGGATCATACATTTTTACTGCTGATCAGGGTCCCTTTGGCTGAGTTCCCCACACTTTACCCATCTTCTTCTGGAGGACATTCAGCTTTATTTTCACATCATTTTCTGTTGTTAGAAACAATGCTACAATTAATATTTTTTAATACCCATTCCCTTCTGTGAAAGAGAGCCCCCCGGGGTAGATACTTGGATGTGGAATTGCTGGGCTCAGGTCGTGTGAATTGGCAGCTTTCCTGGGCATGGCTGAACAGTTTTTCAAAGTGATTGTACCAATTTACACTTCGATAGCTATCTAAGAGTTCCCATGCTTGGCTTCCTCAACAACACTTGGTAATGTCAGACTTTAAAATTTTTGCCAAGCTGGTGGGTGTGAAATGGTATTCCAGTGTTTTAATTTGCAATTCCCTGTTTACAAGAGAGACTGAGCATACTTTCATTTGTTTATTGGCTATTTGCCTTTCATCTTTTAAAATTGCCCCTTGGTTTCTGTGCCAGTGCTTCTATTGGATCTTCTCTTATTATGTGTAGGAGTTCTTTATATATTCTGGATACTAATTCTTTGTCAGGCCGTAGCCCATCTGGTGTCTTCTACCCCGCTCAAGTGCAATTTCAAATCTGCGTGGTTATTTGATTAATGGCTGACTTTCCCAGTAGACTATAAGCTCCAGGAGAGGAGGTACTGGGCCCTGTTATTCATGCAGTGTCTAACACATACCAGGAACTTAATAATAAATACCTCTGTACGGAGTTGTATTGACATTGTCTTTTTACATGCTCGTCACTTCAGCCCTCACCTTCCATGACCCACAGATAATAGGCTCCTTGAGAGCAGGAATCTGGAGCTATTTTATTCATTTTTCCTGTCTCCATCTTTGTATCTCTCTCAATACAATACCTCTGGCACAGAGTGTATATCTAATCATTTTTGCTTAATTTCCTTTGATCTTTCTCTTTCTTTTCTTTCCTTTCTCTTCAACCCATCTTTTACCCCTAAGCCCAGTTATGTTACCTATAAAATGAACAAATAATAAAAACCTTCTCAGCTGTTTGTAAGAATCATATGATATAAACATATTCGAGTATGTGGAGCCATGCTTGGCACACAGCGCTCAATAACTGGTGACTTTCCTGATTCCCAGAACAATCATTTTGGTGACTAAAGATACACTCTGATTAATTTTAACAGACAGAGTTCTTTCAGAGAGAATAAAAGTGAACTTCCTGAAGATCTGGGGAGCAGCTTTTTTTTTTCCCCTCCCTTTCCTGGCATTTGACCCACTATATAAGGCTCAGTCCCAACACGATCTCTGAAAAGCATCAAATATCATTCTTCTCCCTTTCTTTTATAAATTCCAGACATATCAAAGGCATATGAACCATATATAGATTTCAAACCGTTAAGTGGAAACATATAAAGGCCAATTCCATGTCTTTGGCCAGAAGTCAGAGAGCAGAAAAAAGGTCTGTCAGTGATACCAGGAGTGGGATTTAGTGGCTGCAGCTAGGGACAAAAGCAGAATTCTTACATCTGTTTCCTACATCTGCCATTGATTGTGTGACCTTTGATCTATTTATAAAATGAAGATAATAATTCTTGCTTTTTCTGGAGGTTGAACTTCACTAATTACTCATCTTAAAGTGCTTTGAGATCCTCAACATGAAAGGCACTTTGGCTATATTTAAACCGTGCTCCAAATAGGTAAATGGCCCAGCAACACCTGTCCATGCAGCGTGGGAACCTGATCTCCATCTCACTAGAAAGAGAGGCCCGAAAAAGTAGATTGTTGGTCCAGAGTTGTAAGTTGCCGACAGACAGAGGGAAACCCCCTTGTCTCTGGCCCCAAGCTTGCAGGAGTGAGAAATCTCAGGGCAGCCTTATTCAATCAAGATGTAATACTACTCGGAGGCCCATCATTTCTAGGGTTTCATCTCCGCATGAGGAGAGCAGGTGGCTGCACTGGGCCCACTGCAACGTGAGCCCACCGGCGAGAACAATTAGAGCCTCAGTGAACGTGGGTAGCGGCCTCTCCCCAGAAGGCCCAGAAGGAACTTTGCTGAGAGATGTAACAGGAGAAGGTGGGCTGAACCCTGAAAGCAGTGGAGGCTGGGCCCCTCTGGAGGCCGACCTTCTCCTCAACTCAGAGATCCGGAAAGAGACCTGAAAGAAAGCAATGGAGAGGGCTGAGATCTTTGTCTGACAGCTTTGTGTGGTAGCATCCATGGGCTAAGTTGGCCCCTGCTGCAGCCACTGAAACCAGCCACAGCTGTGAGGTAGTTTGAGCCGAGAACCCTGGAGCCGGAAGACTGGGCTTTCTAATCCAGCTGCAAACTCACCAGCTGTGAGATCTGGTCTCTGAGCCTCAGCGCCTCAAGGAGGGGTCGGGGTAATAATGACACCAGCTTGTCAGGGTTGTTGGGAAGATCAGACAAGAATAGACACGTGACAGTGAGCCACTTGTGGAAGGGAGTCAGTCCACACTCGTGAAAAAGGTGGAAACACTACGAACTCATCTAAGACTGAGTGGAGCTCTCTTCCTTTAGTTTAAAAAAATTGTCCCTTTTTATTTTTAAACCAATAATTGTACATGATTAAAAAAAACCCAGACTCACAAAAAAACAAACAAAAAATCTCCAAGGCCACAACAGCATGAAAGAGGATTCAATGAAAAATGAGTGTCCCTCCCACTGGAACCTTTTATTACACGTTTCTCCTCCCTTGGTGGCAGTAATATTACTAGACATGGTCTATGCATGTGTAAGGATCTATGTGCATTTAGAACTTTGCCTCCTTTTTACACAGATGACTTGCTATACAATCTCTGTGTGTGTGTGTGTGTGTGTGTATACATATTTGCTTTTTGTTTTAAACCAAAGAGTGTATCTTGAAACTAATTCACTATCAGTATATACAGGGCCATGTCTTTATAAGGCTGCGTTGTATTACTCTGCATTTAATTAGCCTGTCCTCTGCAGATAGACGTTGATGTTTGTATTCATTTTCTATGGCTGCTGTAACAAACTACCACCAAGTTAGTGGCTTAAAATAGCACAAATCCATTATCTTACAGTTTTGTAGAGCAGAAGTCCAGAATGAGTCTTGCTGGGCTAAAATGAAGGTGTTGGAGGTTCCAGGGGAGAATCTGTTTCCTTGTCCATTCTAGCATCTAGACACTTCTAGACCTGCATCTCCTGGCTTGTATCCTCTTCATTCATCTTCAAAGCCAGCAACCATAGGTAGGGTTTTTCTCAAGTCATGTTATTCTGACTCTGCTTTTATACCCCCTTCTTTCACTTTTAAGAACCCTTGTGATTACATTGAGTCAATGCCAATAATCCAGGATGATCTCGCTATTTTGAAGTCAGCCGTTTAGCCCTTTTAGTTCCATCTGCAATTTGAATTCCCCTTTGTCATGCATATTCATGAGTTCTGGGGATTAGGATGTGAACATTGTTTTGGAAGGGGGCATTATTCTGCTTACCGCAGGGTTGTGTCCTGTCTTTTGCTATCACAAATAGAACTGATGAATGTCCTTGTCTAAGTGTCTTTTCCTACCTGTGAGTATGTATCTAAGATCAAGTCTGAGAAGTAGTGTGTGTGTGATAGGGCATGCATTTACATTTTGCGGAAGGTATTGTCAAATTTTGCTCTGCAGGGATTGTACCAATTTGCATACCTACCGCTAATGTGTCAGTGCAATTAAAAAAATTAGTAGTTTTTATTATTTTATAGGTTTACAGAAAAATTGATCAGAAAGTACAGTTCCCGAATTTCTTTTGTGGTGCAGCGGGTCAAAGATCTGGCGTTGTCACTAGAGTGGCTTGGGCCAGTACTGAGGTATGCATTCAGTCCCTGGCCTGGAAATTTCTGCATACTGGGCACATAGAAAATAGAAAAAGAAAAAGAAAAAAATATATATATATTATTGTGGTATATTTGTTTCAATTGATGAACCAGTGTTGATACATTATTATTAACTGAAGTCCCTGGTTTACACTAGAATTCACTCTTGTCCTTGTACATTCAATGGGTTTTGACAAATGTTGTTGTATATTCTATGGGTTTTGTCAAATGTATAATGACAGGTATCCAAAATTATAGTATCATATATAACAGTAACACAGTCCTAAAAATCCTTTCTGCTCTGCTTATTCATCCCTCCTCCTTCCCTGCAACCGCTAGCAAACACTGATATTTTTATTGTCTCCTTAGTTTTGTCTTCTCCAGAATGCCATGTAGTTGGATTCAGAGTATGCAGCCTTTTCAGATTGACTTCTCTCACCTAGCAATATGCATTTAAGATCCCTTCATGTCTTTTTGTGACTTGATAGCTCTTTTTTTTTTTTTTTAATGGCTACACCTGTGGCATATGGAAGTTCCTGGGCCAGAGATGGAATCCAAGCTGTAGCTGTGACCTACGCCACAGCTGTGACAATGCTGGATCCTTTAACCCACTACACCAGGCTAGGGATCAAACCTATGCCTCCACAGCGACCAGAGCCATTGCAATCAGGTTCTTAACCCACTGGACCACAGTGGGAACTCCTGGATAGCTCTTTTATGAAGTCACTAAATAATATTCCATTGAATGGAGGTAACACAGTTTGGATGTCCATCACTTATTGAGGGACATCTTGGTTTCTTCCAAGATTTGGCAATTCTGAATAAAGCTGCTATAAACATCTGTGTGCAGGTTTTTGTGTGGACATAAGGTTTTCAATGCTGCCAGTATTTTTTCACACCTTTGAATATGCAGTATTTTTGCAAACTTCATCATCTTTAGCTAATCCGATAGATGAAAATGGTATCTAATAATTTTAATGTACATTTCTTTAATGAAGAGTAAAATCTGATGTCTTTTTATATTTATCTTTTAATTTCTGGAAATGGTCTGTACCTGTTTATTTTTCTTAGTGATGCATACAATCTTTTTATATAATAAGGGAGTTGGAAATGTGTGTTACATTTTTATAAATATCTGTCCAGTTTATGTCTTTTGATTTTTTTCATGTTGAAATTTAAAACATTTATTTATTTATTTTGTCTTTTTGCCTTTTATCTAGGGCCTCACCCACGGCATATGGAGGTTCCCAGGCTAGGGGTCTAACAGGAGCTGTAGCCGCCGGTCTACGCCACAGCCACAGCAACTCGGGATCCGAGCCGCGTCTGCCACCTACACCACAGCTTGCGGCAACGCCGGATCCTTAACCCACTGAGCAAGGCCAGGGATTGAACCCGCAACCCCATGGTTCTTAGTCGGATTCGTTAACCACTGAGCCACGAAGGGAACTCCGAAATTAAAAACATTTATACGTCAAATTTATATGTTTTTTTTTCTTTTGAGGTCTTTGTGTTTTCTGTCTTGACTTTCCCACTTTGAGATTTTAAAAAATTCTCCCACTTAATTATCATGTTTATATGGCTTTAGTTTTTACATTTAAGTCTTGGATACATCTGGATCTATTTAGCCCGAAGGAGTAAGGTGAAGTTCCAAGTACTGCCCCCCACCCCCATTGTTAACTCATCGAGGAATGTTGTTCTAGCATCATTTTCAGAAGAATCCATCTTTCCTCTTATTGGAAATTCTACTTTGATTATATACCAATTCTAATGGGTGATTGTTTCATTTATGGTCTTTTGGGCGAACTGTTTTGCTTACCAAAGTTTTCCACTATGTTTTTTTTTAAATAACAGATTCATCGAGCTATAATTCACATACTATAAAATTCACCCTTTTAAGTATACAATTCAGTGTTTTCTAGTATATTCACAGAGCTGTGTAACCATCACTGCTATCCAATCTCACAACATTTGCATCACCACAAGAAACCCTATAACAATTAGCAGTCTCCTGGTTAGACTCTTCACTCCCTGCTGCCCTTAGCTCCTGGCAATGACTGATGTACTTGTGGTTTTTATGAATTTGCCTATTCTGGACATCTCATATAAATAGAATTATATGGTATGTGGCATTTTATGATTGACTTCTTGCACTTAGCATGATGTCCTCACTTAGCAAGGTTCATCCGGAGTTCCCGTCGTGGCGCAGTGGTTAACGAATCCGACTAGGAACCATGAGGTTGCGGGTTCGATCCCTGCCCTTGCTCAGTGGGTTAACGATCCGCGTTGCCGTGAGCTGTGGTGTAGGTTGCAGACGCGGCTCGGATCCTGCGTTGCTGTGGCTGCGGCGAAGGCTGGTGGCCACAGCTCCGATTAGACCCCTAGCCTGGGAACCTCCACATGCCGCGGGTGTGGCCATAAACCCGCAGCCATAAAATGACAAAAGGCAAAAAAAAAAAAAAAAAAAAGCAAGGTTCATCCATGTTGTAGCATGTATCGGTACTTTGCTTCTTTTTATAATATTCTATTATATGTCTCTACCACATTCTGTTTATCCATTCATCAACCGATGTATATTCAGATTGTTTCCACTTTTTGGCTATTATAAATAATGCTATTATGAACATTTGTGGACAAGTTTTTGTGTGGACATACGTTTTCGATCCTCTTGGGCATCTATATAGGAGTGGAATTGCTAGGTCACATGGTATCACTATGTTTAACATTTTGAAGAACTATCAGAATGTTTTCCATATCTTTTTTAGATAAATGTTTATTTCGATTCTTTACCCATTTAAAAATTAGGTTATTTTTTCTTTTTTATTGAGCTGTAAGAACTCTTTATTCTGGCCACTAGTCCTTGATCAGATATGTGATTTGCAAATATCTTCTCCTATTCTGTAAGTTGTGTTTTCACTTTCTTAATGGTGTCCTTTGAAGCACAAAAGTTTTTAGTTTTGGTGAGATCCAATTTATTTATTTTTCCCTTTTGTTGTTTGTGATTTTGGTATCATAGCTAAGAAACTACATTATGGTTCCTTTTTTCTTTTTTTGTCTTTTTAGGGCCTCACCCGAGGCATGTGGAGGTTCCCAGGTTAGGGGCTGAATCAGAGCTACAGCTGCCAGCCTATGCCACAGCAACGCAGGATCCAAGCCGCACCTGTGACCTACACCACAGCTCAGGGCAATGCTGGATCCTTAACCCACTGAGCAAGGCCAGGGATCGAACCTTCGACCTCATGGATGCTAGTCAGATTCGTTTCTACTGAGTCACAATGGGAACTCCTACATTATGTTTTAATATTTGGTAAAGAGTCTATCTTCACTCTCTCCCCCCGCCACCCCTGAGCTATTCTTGAATGTTTATTTTTCTTATGTGAATTTAAGTATTTTTCTTTTATGGCCACACATGTGGCATATGGAAGTTCCCAGGCTAGGGACTGAATCTGAGACACAGATGTGACCCCACACCACAGCTGCTGCAATTCCATATCCTTTAACCTGCTGTGCAGGGCTGGAGATTGAACCAGTAGCTCTGCAGTGACCTGAGCCACTGTAGTTGGATTCTTAACCTACTGTGCCACAGCAGGTACTCCCATGTGAACTTTAGAATCAGCTCATCTTATTCCAAAAGCAATTCTTTCAGTAGGTTTTAAAAATTAGAATCACTGTAAATATAATGATTTGTGAGAACTGACATCTTTATAATAGTACATCTTACTATTCAAAAATAGGGTATGTCTTTACATTTATTCAGACTATTAAGTCCCTCAGTAGCATTCTAAAGCATTCTTCTTATGGATTTAGCCCATTTGTGATAGTTGTGTTTTGTGTTGTTGGTCGTATGAATAAAATCTTTTCTTATGTTTTTTAACTGATTGCTGATTGCTTCTCAGACAGCTCCTCACTTTTGTATATCAGTCGTATAAGCAGTCATCTGATTTTATTGATATTGAATGATTTTACTGATGATTCCCTAGTGAGTTATCTTGAGTTTTCTAGGTGTGCAGTCATATCATTTAAAAATAATGATAATTTTGCTTTATCCTTTCCTATTTTTGTATTTGTTTTTCTGTTGTCTAATTGTAGAGGCCAGCCCTTCTAGAAGTGTTAAGTAATAATGGTATTAGTGGAAATCTTTACTTTGCTTCTGACTCCACAGGAAATGCTTCTAGTTACAGACTTTGCAGAGAGGCAGCTTTCAGCATCTCTTTCTGAGTCTTTTGTTGTGTTCTCTCTGTCAGGTTTCACACAGTGTTATGCTAGCTTTCATGAAAAGATTTTGGAAGTTGTCCTGTTTTCTCTTTGCTCTGGAACAATTTAAATAGCAGGTAGATTTCACTCATGAAACTGTCTGGACTTGACACTTTTCCGGGGTATAACTCTTTGAAAACATCCTCAGTGTATTCTATTATATTAGTATGTTTCAGGTTTTTTGAGTTTATTTTAAAAAACTCTCCTGAAATTAGTTGTAACATTTTCTATTTGCCTAGAAAATTATCTGTACAACCCAGGCCTTTAAGCATTTCTGCTTGGGTTGAGCAAGGTAAATGCTATGGTTTTATTAATTAGTTTCGTATCTACGGTGGTTTCCCAACTCATTTCTTATTTTGTGTATTTAATCTTTAAAAAACTGGTGGGAGATCTTCCACTGCAAGGCTGCCTATTTGTATGGCCAGTCTGAGGCTGAGGGTTCCCAGTAGTGAAATCTCTTAACAACCAGCCAGTTTGGTTCTGTTGGAGATGACGGAAGGCAGACGTTTCTTCCTGTAGATGGCTTTAGCTGTCATCAGTTGAGTGTTTGCCATGTGCCAGGCCCTGTGCTAGACTCCTGACACATATTTTTTCATTGAGTTTTCACACCACCCCACAAGATAGGTAATACCGCATTATTCCCATTTTACCAACAAGGAAACAGAGTCTCAGAGAGATTAAATAACTCACCCAAGGTCCCTCGGCTGGTAGTTGGTAAAGCTGGTACTCTGACCAGGTCTGTCTGCCTCAGGACAAATCCTAAGCACTGAGCCTCCCACCCCAGCCTGCTCCCGTTCTGCACCTGCCTTTTACCTCCCCTGGTGTCAGCAGCACAGGAACGGCCACAGATGGTGGACTTCTCACTCAGGCCCGTGTTTTCTGGTGCCCCATATTGTGACCCCCCACACCCCAACTCGTAGATAATTTTTGAGGGCTGGCTCTGAGCCAGCCACAGTGCTAGGTGCTGGAAAAGCAGCTCTTATAATCTGGTGGAGAAGGAGCTGTGTCACCAGCTAAATAAGTTCTGCTTTAAATCGCAGAAGCAAACCAAACCAAAACAAAACACCAACCGTCAAATCATCGCGCCTTGAGGTGCAATTGTAGAGAGAGCCCAGGACTAGTTTGAATCATACACGTCTGACCCTTAATAGCCCTGTGACCAAGGCATGCCCCTTTATGTCTCTGAGTCTCCGTTTCCACATCTATAAAATGTGGAGAACATCATGCGCTTTTCACATCCTGGGGATGCATCTTGCAGTTGATGGTGTCTCCCAAGGATTCTTGGCAGTGTTGGTTTGTTTTAAAAATTTTTTTTCTTATGGTTACATAAAACAGTTGTGTGTCCTATCGATGATCTTAGATCAGACGACGTATGGTAATCATCCCATGGTTGTTTGAAGATGAAACTGGAAACTGGATCCTAAAGTGGAAAACCCATACAAATTCAGGTAAAACGGTACAAGAAGCCCTGGCCTGGATTCTCATCCCAAGTCCGTTGTCACTACCTTGCTGGATGACCTCAGGCAAATTACCCTCGTTGTGTGGTCCCCACATTGCCTTTCCTGGTCTTCCTTCTCAGCAAAATGAGAGATTTATTTAATTCATTAATTCAGCCAACATGCCCTGAGCACATTTTCTGGGCCAGGCACGGTGCCCCTGGGGGAGCGCCTGGCTCAGCAAAGCGAGGGAACAAGACTTTCCTTGTTGAGCCGCGCTCTGGTAAAGGTAGAAACAGGAAAGGCCGGCCAGGCTCAGGCGGCTCTTCTAGCTTCAATGTCTGTCCTTCTGGAACTAGGGGGAGGGCCAGGGAGGGAAGGTGTGTTTGGGGAGGCCAAGTGGTACAGGGCTTAATGTACGGGCTGTGGAGCCGGACAGCCTTGGACCAGTTCTGCCACTTTGTAGCTGTGTGACCTTGGGCCAACGACTTAACTTCTCGGAGCCTCAGGAGCCTTATCTGTAAAGTGAGAGTGGCAAGAGTCCCCATCTCACAGGGTTGTGAGCGTTGAATGAAGTGCAGTGTGCAGAGCGCTCAGCTCAGTGCATGGCGGTAGCAAGCAGTTAATGACGTCACCTGCTTTCCTCCCTGCCGCCCTCCCTCTTTCCTTCCTTATTTCTCCTTTCGATTCTTCTTTTTCTTCCTCTCCCTTCTTGTCCTCCTCTTTCTCCCCAGCTTCCCTGCTGTACTTGAAAAGCAACCCCTGCCCCCCGTCTAATCCTACCCACTTTATATTTGGAGGTTGGCATAGAAAAAACAACTCTGCTGAATAGATGGGCCTCTTCCACTGCTGGCCTTTGCCGTGACTTCCACCCTTGCTGGAAGTTTCTGATATCTGTCTGCCATGACTGCCCAGCAGCTGAAGGGTCTCAAGCAGGACGTTTTCCTCCGTGAGGCTGGGTACACACAGAGCCCAAGGCCTGCAGACTTTTCAGGGGCCTGTGGAGAAGTTTGAGATCTGAGAACAGTTATTGGCACCAAAATATAAAAAGGAAACTGTAAAATCAAGAGGCATTTAATTAAACATCTATAACATGTAACATTGTGTTAACTTCATTAGTTGCTAAAATTTAGTGTTTATTTTTTTCTTTGACAACTGTAAACCTTTTTATTAAATTTTTTTATTATAGCTGATTTACGTAGTGTTTTCTTAGATTTGAAAACGATTTGTAGGTTGAACTTTTCTCACTTTGTAAGAGTTCCCAAATATTCACAATAGTTACTGAGAATTTAGAGCCAATTGTAAATTGAGTTGTAAATTAAATGAGTATGTTTAGCCAGATTCAGTAGCAAAAATATTAAAAGCCCTTTCAAAAATTTTATAGTTAAAATTGTTACTGTGGAGCATTTTAGGTATTTTAAACAATATAAGGCCCCTCCAGGGCCTAGAAAAGTCTTTAAAATGCCTTTTGCTGTATGTGAAAGGCCATTAACCCTTTTTTTACTTCTGTTTTTTTTCCTAGGCTAGCTGATTTTTCTTGCCCTTTGTAAGATATCTAATTATTTAGAATTTGTAATACTTTTTTGAAAAGGTTCACAATGTAATAAAAATTGCAGTGTATTAAACTATAGATTAGTTTGATCTTAAGTAGTTAAAAAATTCATACATGCATTTAAAAAAAAGACTAGAAAGAAATATACTAGAATGTTAATAGACTCTCTCGGTAGAACAACATGCATAATTAGCTTTACTTTTTTATAGTTTTCAGACTTTCCAAATTTTCTACAATGAAAATGCATTACAATCAGAAAAACAATTTTTGGTAGTTAAAAAAAATTTTTTCCTTACTACAAAAGTAATTTATGCTCATTATAGAAAAATCACAAAATACATACAAGCATAAGGAAGGAAAAGAAACATGCAAATTCCGCCCACCCAAAGACAACCACTGGGTCCTTCCAGACCTTTTTTATGCATACATAAACATTTATATTTTTATCATAAAACGGGATCGTTCTGTACATAGTACTGTTTTGAAAACTGCTTCTTTCCTTCACAATGTATATTGAGAACATTTCTTTTTTAATGTCAACAGCACATTTCTACAAGATGATTTTAATGGCAGCATACAACCACATTTTTAGGAGGAACCATAATTTACTTAACCTCTAATTATTAGACGCGAATGCTACTTCCCAATTTTCTCTATTACAAATGGTACTGCAATGAAAATATTTGAAAGCACCTAAGAAACCTTCATTTTCACAAGGAAATCATAAAACACTACCTGACATTTAGTTTTTGAATGATGCCAGGCTCTGAGGATCCAAAGGTGTTTAAGTAGTGATTCCTGCTGTGAAGGAGTTTCTAGTTTGGTGGAAGACACAGGCAGGAGCCATGAACTCTGCCTGAGAGAGCCAGGAAAGCCTTCTCTGGGAGAGTGACATTGAGCCGCGACTTTGCCAGGAAGGTGGGGTGGGGTGAGCAGGGAGACCTGCACGTCGTGCACAGGGAACAGGACTGGAGGAAAAGGGAAGGTAGCATTTAATCTGGAGCCTGTGATGTACTGGGTACTTTCACGTCCACTCTCTCATTTAACTCACATCAACACCGCAGAGGAACCGATATGAGTCCCATTGTCCAGCCAAAGAAACTGAAAGTACCGTTTAGATAGAGGAGCGCCAGGATTTTGACACAGGTCTCACTTTACAATCCAAGCTCGCTCTTTCTTCCTTTCTTCTCTTTTCTCTGAAGGTAGCAGAAGCGGTTTTCTGCTCCCGAGGAAGGTAAGAGCAAGTCTAATTCCTTTTCTTTTCTTTTGATTTTTCTAGGTAGCAAACATGCCCAGCCTTTTTTTTTTTTTTTCTGGCCGCACCTGTGGCATACGGAAATTCCCCAGCTAGGGGTCGAATCTTGGCTGCAGCTGGCCTACACCACAGCCACAGCAACGCCAGATCAAGCCACATCTGTGACCTATGCCACAGCTCACGGCAACGCTGGATCCGTACCCCACTGAGCGAGGCCAGGGATCAAATCTGAGTCCTTGTGCATACTGTTCGGGTTCCTTACCACTGAGTCACAGCGGGAACTCCCCCAGCCATTTTTAAGGCCTGTGCTACGCCTTGCCACAATGACTTCGGTTCTAACCAGATTTGGTCTTTGCCTCACAGAGCTTGAAAGAGAAGTGGGAGCCTCCAGCCGCCATCTTGGGTGCTGTTTTTTGCCACGGCTTTGACCAAGCTCTCCCCTCTCCTCTACATCTTGGCTCAAAGACACAAAGTTAGGCTCCGAGGGGTGTATTTTGGGGATGGGGAGACATTCAGTGGAGCTGGAGCATGGGGAGAAGTGGAGGGTGAGCTGAAGAGGTGGGCCATGCTAAGGTCCACATGACTGACATTTGCTTCGGAATGGGATGGTTAAATGATTTCTTAGGAAGAAGAGCCAGACTGTTCTAGAAAGGACGGTTTGGCCTTGAGAGAAGTGTTGGAGAAAACAGGATATGGACCACAAATCATCATTATTAACAGTTTTTGATTGCCAGACAGTGTTCTAAGTATTTCAAATATTTTAACTTTTTAATTCTTGCAGGGGTAGGTGCTATTGATATCCTCTGTTTTCCAGGTGAGAAAACTGAAGCACCGAGAGGTTAAGTAACTTATCTAAGGGCACACAGTAAGCGGAAAAGCCAGGATTTAAATAGAGGCAGCCTATTCTTAACCTTTAATCCAGTTTAGCCCTTGCAAAGCTGAATGAACCTGCCTGTTAACTCCAGGAAGACAGGGAAGGGGAGAGCAGGGGTTGGGGAGAAGGGGTGGCCTTAGTATATGTGATCACCAGTGTAGAGCTCAACTTCTGAAACATAATGCAGTGTCAATAAATATTATTTATTAATACTTGTAATAGTGTGATTATATAACATTACATAAGGTATATTATTATATTTATAATGTTACAGTAACATCAGTGATTAAATGTAGATGAGATTAATCTGAATTAAAACAGCGGTGTGGGGGTGGAAGGGAAGAAATGTTTCCGAATTAGAATTGTAGGATTTGGTGACAAGATACAGGGTGAGGAGTGGAAGGGGAGGAATCTGGGTGGGTAATTTGCTTTCCAGGTTGGTGAGCAGGAGGATGGCGGAGTCATTAATGAGGCTTGATGAGAAGGGGGTTGTGGAAGACAGTTATGCTCGGGCCGTATTAACCTGAGGGGGCCTGTGGGCCTTCACCTTGGCCCTGAAGAGCGCCTCCCATGGGAGTAATATAAAGCTTGTTCTGGTTTTGATAGCAAAACCAGCAGGTTTACAAACTTCTCACATGCTAATTAAGGAACTAATTAAAACCCATCAGTTCTAAAAGGCATATGGTTTATTTAAGGTTGATCCAAGATTGGTGTTTGCTTAAACAATGTTTTAATAAATCGTAAAATGAATTGGCTCTAGTAATACTAGCATGGTGTTCTCATTTACTGGATATGTTTCGTGGTTTTTTTTTCTTTTTTTCCATTTGAAAGAAATTAAATGAGATAGCCTAGATAAAAATGCCTAATGCTTCACTATCATTTAAAATTCGTTTTCTTGTCCTTGGACCCTACAGCAACTCTGTGCCATAGGTAAGGTCTTTATCCCCATTTTACAGATGAAGAAACAGGTATAATGAAGAGAAATTAAGGGGCACATTCAGGAAGCTTTTGTAAGGAAGTAGCAAATTCAGACCTCATATGTAGGTCTCCCCCACTATGACTGTAAAATAAATCATTGCCAAACTCAGCAGCTTAAAGTAGTAGATATTTATTATGTCACACAATTCTAAAGGTCAGGATTCTGTGAGTGGCTTAATTGGGTGGTCTGGCTTAGGGTCTTTCATGAGATTGCTTTCAAGTTGTTGGCTGGGATTGCAGTGTCTGAAAGCTTACCCAGGGCTGGAATTCCCATTTCCAAGCTCATTCACGTGGCTTTTGGCAGGAGGCCTCAGTTCCTCTCTGTAGAGATGCTCGTGACATAGCTTTACCCAGATTGAGGGGAAGAGGGGGAAGAAGGAAAAGGAGAAGAAGAAGGAGAAGGAAGGGGAAGGGGTAGAGAGGGAAAGCAACAAAGACGGAAGTCTTTATAACTTAATCTCAGAAGTGACATCCCATCAATTCTGGCATATTCTACTCCTTATAAGTGAGTCACTAGGTCAGCCTACATTCTAGGAGAGGGGACTTCACAAGGGCGTGAAAGCCAAGAGGCAGGGGTCTCTAGGGACCGTGTTAGAGACTACCTACCATGGGCACCTTCTGCACTGGATCACAGCATATCTTGTCATTTTCATCTTTGCAGCCGCTCCCCATCCCCCACCCCCCCCAATACTTTATGAACTTCATAAAGTTGCTGTGTCACCAGTTTGGAGCCGTGCATATTTTCTGTGGACAACCACATTGAAATACTTAGCAAATCAGAAGTGGAAAAGGGTTATAAAGGGATCCAATTACTTTCAATGCCAAACCAGTGTAAAACGCAACACATAAAAATGGACTTAATTGGTGAAAAATTAATTAGACAATTAAACTTTTTGCTACTTAAATACATTTAGGTGTTAATTGGTAATCCGACTTGAGGTTTATTTTAAGGTGGATTTGTTATCTTGACTCTGACCTTTAAGAAATGATCTCTGTTTAAATGTGCCAGGAACACTCCTGGTCTTGCTGAGAAAAAATGTCTAGTTCATTGTCACGGTTCTTCTCCAGATGGGACTGATCAGGGTCAGAAGGGCCCAGAAGGCAAAAAGACATTTGCTTTGGATGCCCCATCGGGAGGAAAATCTTTCTACTGCCTGAGGGGCTTTTCTGGGAAGGCCAAGTGGTAGTGGAAAAGGCATAGGGTTTTAAGTGGCAGATACAAGGACTCTTTCTGTATGTCCGCTTTGTGACTTTGGGCAAGACTTAGGCTGCCTGGGTTTTGTTTTCTGTATCTGTAAATTGAGGCGGTAAGACTAGATAATGTGTGAAGTCATTTTACCCATAAGACTCCATGATTGTCAAGTACAGTGGTCTCACTGCAGGAGAGGTACCCTTTTTTTTTTTTTCTTTCAGAGAGTATTCTTAGTGCGATCTTTTTGCTGTCTTCTGCTTTGGCTAAACATAGAGTTTGAATACATGCTTACCTGCATGCTGCCTTAAAATCCCGTCCAAGTGGCAAGGATGAAGAGCATGGGCAAAGGGACACCAGGGGACAGCGGAGGGATGGCAGGAGAAGATATTGCAGAACCTGCAGGGGGAGATGCCCAGGAGAAAACAAAAAGCTGGCCCTGCAGAATCCCAGAAGGGCCCAAGAATTCCAAGGAATCACTGAAGGTGGAGTGAGCGGGATCTAGAGAAAGTCTGGATGTCTAAATGCTGACTTCTGCCTCCCCTCACCGCCTCCAGGCAGGAGGCCAGAAGATTCTTCTCAGGAAAGACTAAGTAAGAGGAAGGAGCTCCCCAGTGAAAAGGCCACTGTGCCTCCTGGTTGCCCACCAGTGATCTCCACTGATGACAAAGCTCAGTCACACCGACAGCTGCTGGTAGCTTTTCGTGCTTCCCTCTCAATGTGACGGCTCAGCCAAGGATCAGCAAACATGTGAGGAAAACCTCTCGACAGAAGAGAGAGACCAGAAAAGGGGGGTAAAAGAAACTGCGAAGAAAAAGAGGCAAGACAAGAAACAAAAGAGGAGTGTATTAATTTTTTTTCCAGACAGATGAGAAGACATTCATTCCGATTTCTGCTCAAATGTTACTTCATCAGAGAGACTTCCGCTGGCCACTCTGTCCAAAAACAGTATTTCCTGTTACTCTCCAGCTCCTCACTCTGCCTGACTTCAGAAAATGAGAACAGAAATGAAGGGGAGAAAAATTACTAAAATAACTAATATGAAGAATTTCCCCAGAACTGAAGGATGTACATTTTCAGTTCAGCAGGGACCCCTGGGTCCGGAGCACATTGGGCAGAAGATCCCACTAAAGCACATAACACTGAAATTTCAGAACCTCAGAGGTCAAGAAAAGATCCTAAAAGCTTCCCTAGAGACACAAAAAAGGAGGCTTTTTTACAAAGGATCGGCAATCAGAACTGCCTTGGACGACTCAATAAAAACATCAGAAGCTGGAAGAAAATAGAGCAAGGAATCAAAATCCTGAGGGAAAGTGATTCCAACCTGTAGTTCTTCATTCAGTTCAATTATCAATTAAGTGTCAAGGGGGAATAAAGCCATTTTTAGACATGTGGGTTTATTTTTCTTGGCATAAACCAAGAAAGAGAGTGACATGGGATTCAGGGGTTCCGTATCGGGACCGTGGCAAAGAAAGCTTCCAGGATGATGGAAAATGGAAGCAACCAGTCCATATGGAAGGAGAGAAAAAAAAAAAAACACAAAACCCAGAGGATTCCAGGAGGCAGGTCTGTGAGGGGAAAAAAAAAAAAAAAAGAAACCGAAGGAGGAAGTGACCTGATTGCTTGGTATCTGGAAATGTTAAAAGGCTACTAGACGATCTAAGAAAAGTTATTGTTAATGGGAAAAGAATCTGAAAAGGAAAGGATAGATGTGTGTGTGTGTGTGTGTGTGTGTGTGTGTGTAACTATCTAACTTTGCTGTATGCCTGAAAGTAACACAACTTTGTAAGTCAACTCTATTCCAATGCAATTTTTAAAAAAATTAAAAAAGCACTTCTAAAAAAGAGAGAAAAATTATTGTTAGATATCCAGAATACTAAGCAAGGAGAAAGGGGGAAAAAAGGAGCTGATTACTAACTTCAGGGTAAACAAATAGTTGTCCAAGAAGAGAAGCATGTCTTGGTCCACTAGCTGGAGTGGATAAATGATATAAATACTGTGTCACCTTGATCAGGAGGTACAACTGCATTGAGCAGGAGAGGGGAACCGGAGGTGCTTTAGAAGAGCTAACTTCTCACTCATCGTGCTGGCCAGTAGGTGATGAGGAGACAGGAGAACTCAGGACAGCCTCTAAGCTGGCTCTGTGGACAGGTGAAGGTCAGTACCAGGGAGAAAGGTACACGACAGGGTGCTGGTTGTCTCTGAAACAAAGAGGGGCTGTGTTCTGTTAGAGGTGCATTGAGTAGCATTTGACTTAAACTCTGGGCAGTCATTACATGGAGAAAAACCAAGATAAAGTTTAAAGTATCTCCTGTAGAGACAGTTCAGACTTGCCCCTTCATCATCAGCCAGTGTGAACAGAATAAAATTGCTGCCAGAGGTAAGAGCTGGATCATGCTTACACTGCTCCTGGAGTGTGATTTGAGGAGGCCTGGAAAGGTTGTCCTGCTCACAAATCTCACCCCTGCTGGTGATGGATGTCCCAGCATTGTGGTCACCGTGAGGAAAGAGCAATGGGCTGGAGTGAAGGGATTATGGCTTCAAATTTAGTTTCTGCCACCTATCAGCTAAGCAGTGTTAGGAAAATAACAAATCTCAGATATTCCCTGAGTACCCACCTGGACAGTGGTTAGATACTGGGGATACGCATCTCTGTCCTCGAGGAGTTTAAGGATGGGGATGAGTTAGTTTCTTCCTGGGTAAGATGGGAATTCATCTACTGTGTGTAGGGGCCTGGCACTGAGCGGGAGCAGCGGTGATGGGGGCCAGGGCTCTGGGTGGCCAGACCCTCAGAGCACACAGAAGACTGTGGGATAAAGAGAGGCCGGAAACACAGCATCATGGGGCAAAGGTCCCTGCGCTCCAGGGAAGGGACGGGGGGCAGAGTAGTGATGCTTGTTCCGCCCCACACTGGGGAGTGGTGCCATTACACTTTCCTTCTTTATATTTTCCTTCTTGGGACTATATTCAGAAAGCTGGGGTTTTAGTATTTTACAGGTGGGAGTCCTAAAAAATATCTAGGCTACTTATTCCTACACTTTGGCAGTTTATAAATCATTAACATCCCCATACTGATTTGGTGGGCCACAATAAATTGCCAACTTCTAATTTGCTAAGTAAAGACACGAAAAAGAAACAGCAGGGGGAAAAAACCCAGCTCCCATTACTATCATTTCACAAAAGAAGGATGAATTACCATCAAAAAAGTAGGAAAGAGGAGTTCTATGGTGACCTAGCATTTAAAGATCTGGCACTGTCACTGCTGTGGCTCAGGTTCAATCCCTGGCCCAGGAATTTTTGTACTTTGCGGGCGCAGCCAAAAAAAAAAAAAAAAAAAAAAGAGGTAGAAATGGCATATTTCAGAATAAAGGACAGTTTTTACACTGCAGAAAGTTAACTTCATTCATGAAAAATGCATAGCCTTGGAATTACTGCTTATCTCATCACAGTCCTGTGAAACCTTGGTGTGGACCAACACTGAAGCAAGGCCAGCTTTGGGCACCCTTTTAAGCACCCACTTCTTCATGTTATAGGTGAGGAGACCAGAGGTCGAGCCCAAGTCAGACATGGAGATGCCAGCCAAGCAGGACAGAGCGCAGGCCTCCCATCTGGTCCTCAGCTTCGGTTGCATCACACGTGTCCCCTCAGGTGAGCAGCCAAGAGTAGGGCTGGGGCCCAGTTCTCGCCATGGTGAAAGGAGAGAGGAGAATGATTTTCCACGGAGGCTAGAGCCCTCTCTCCCACCTTCCTGATGCCCCCAAACCGCATGCAAGATAATTCTACACCTTCTGGTAGAAACGGTGTCCTCCTTGGACCTCCTCCTCGGTCTCTGCTCTCTAAGACCCTCCCTGCAGAACTTCCTCCCCTGGGGCACTGCGGGCACTTGGCCCTGCTGGCTGTTCTCCCCGCCTCGAACTTTTCTGTCCCCCTGGTATCTGGCTCCAGGGTGGGCTGCTTCCTTGCAGCACTCCTGCACTCATCCCTCTTCTGCCTTCTGTGCAGGTTTTCCCTAGAGTTCATTCCTCCTCCTCCAGTGATCTCACTTATTACCTTTCACATGCAGATGATACCCCAACTTGTATCCCCAGTGTCATCTCTCTTCCAGGCTCCAGACTCATGCTGTTAATGGGTGTGTTGACAGCTCCCCCTGAAACTCTGGAAGGCACTGGAAAGAGCATGTTGCAGGCAGGGAGCTTTGTTTTCTTTCTGAACCCGCTCCTTCTTTCCTTTCCCCTGTCTTGCCTAAGGCTGTTACCCTCCATTCTACTTCCGCTTTGAAGTCAAACTTGACACCTCTCTGCTTCTTTCTTACCGGTTTCAGAGCAGTCACAAATCCAACCCATCCTTTCTTAGAAATGCCTTTCTAATTAAACATCTTGTAAACCCACTCATCCTCCACTTCCCCGGGCCGTGTGATTTCTTTTCTTTTTCCTCACTGGTCTCTCCCCTCTCTCACCTCTCTTCAACCCAGCCTCTTTATCCTAAAACATAAACCTGAGCGTGCTACTTTCTATCTTGTGAAACCTCTACTAGAGTAAAGATAAAAACAACGAGGAGAATTTTTTTAAAAGTATAACCCTCAAAGCTGATGAGGAAGCTGTGAGACAGGCAATCTCATTTATTGCTAATAGAAATGCAATTTGTCAAATCATTTTAGAATGCACTGTAATGATACATCATAAGCTTAAATATATTCAGTCTTTGACCCAGTAATTCCATTTCTGAGAAGCTAAGGAAATAGCCATTTATGAAGAAGCTTCACGCACATAGATATTTATTACATCATTATTTATACAGAGAAAAATTAGAAATAACCTAATATATTACAGTAGAAGTAATCTATGATACTGGATGGCCTGTAATATAGCCATTAAAAATAACATTTACTCATAGAAAAATAAAACACAATAGGGAGTTGCTGTTGTGGTGCAGTGGTAATGAATCCCACTAGTATCCATGAGGATGCGTGTTCAATCCCTGGCCTTGCTCAGTAGGTTAAAGATCCGGCGTTTCTCTGAGCTGTGGTGTAGGTTGCAGATGAGGCTCTGATCCCCCGTGTGGGATTGCTGTGGCTGTGGTGTAGGTCGTCAGCTGTAGCTCTGATTTGAGCCCTGGCCTGGGAACATCAGTACGCCATCGGTGCGACCCTAGAAAGCAAACAAAAACAAAACCAAAACACACTAAAATATTAGTAATAATTACTTCTAACTGTGGGATTATGGATGATTTTCATTTTCTTTTTAATTTTCTTGATTTTCAAAAATTTCTTATATAAAAAGCTATTATAATTAGATATGAAATTTATTTTTAAAGAATGCTTAGACTAAGTTTATGGTAACTGAAAGAAAAAGCAGCATGTCACATTATACATAAAACGTAATCTTAATACAAACAAAAATCAGGGCATAAGGAAATACAGCAAGCTTTCATACTGATTGCTTCTAGGTGACAGCACCATGTGGAATTTTTTGTTGATTTCCTGATTCTACAACTACAGTGGGTGAAGTTAGTGTCCCGCTAATGTGTGTGCACATGTGTGTACACACACATGATATTAGGAAGCTCTTCATTGCTCACAGATTTTTTTTAAAAGTTTTATTTTATATTGAAGTATAGCTGATTTACAATGTCATGTTAATTTCAGAGGTACAACAAAGTGATTCAGTTATACATATACCCATTCTTTTTCAGATTCTTTTTCTATATAGGTTATTAATATATATATATATATGTGTGTTTTTTTGGTCTTTTTTTTAGGGTCTCACCCGCAGCATATGGAGGTTCCCAGGCTAGGGGTAGAATCAGAGCTGTAGCTGCCGGCCACAGCCACAGCCACAGCAACACAGGATCTGAGCCACTTCTATGACCTACACCACAGCTCACGACAATGCCTGAACCTTAACCCACTGAGCAAGGCCAGGGATCGAACCTGCATCCTCGTGGATACCTGTCAGATTCGTTTCCGCTGAGCCATGATGGGAACTCCCGATTACAGAATATTGAGTAGAGTTCCCTGTGCTATCCAGTAGGTCCTTGTTGATTATTGGTTTTATGTATAGTAGCATGCAAGTTTGTTTCCGAAATCTGTGAGTCTGTTTCTGTTTTGTAAATAAGTTCATTTGTGTCATTTTAAAAAAGACTCTACATATAAGTGACATCATATGATATTTGTCTTTCCCTGTTCAACTTACTTAGTATGATAATCTCTAGGTCCATCCATGTTGCTGCAAATGGCATTATTTTATTCTTTTCTTGACTTAGTAATATTCCATTGTATATATGTACCATATCTTCTTTTTCTTTTTGCCTTTTTTTTTTTTTTTTTTTTTTTTTTTTTTTTTTTTTTTTTTTTTTTTTTTTTTTTTTTTTTTTTTTTTTTTTTTTTTTTTTTTTTTTTTTTTTTTTTTTTTTTTTTTTTTTTTTTTTTGCTTTTTAGGGCCACAACTTTGGCATATGGAAGTTCTCTGGCTAGGGGTCTAACAGGAGCTGTAGTCCCCAGCCTATGCCACAGTCTTAATAACATGGGGTCTGAGCTGCATCTGTGACCTACACCACAGCTCACGGCAACACCAGATCCTTAACCTACTGAGCGAGGCCAGGGATTGAACCTGTGTCCTAGTGGATGCTAGTCAGATCAATTTCTGCCGAGCCACAATGGGAACTCCCATACATTTTTTTCATATTCTTTTCCATTATTATTTATCACAGGATATTGAATATAGTTCCCTGCGCTATACAGTAGGACCTTGTTGTCGGTCCATTCTGTATGTAATAGTTTGCATCTGCTAATCCCAAACTTTCAGTCTATCCTTCATCCACCACCCTCCCTCTTGACAACCACAAGTTTGTTCTCTATGTTTGTTTTTATTTCATAGATAAGTTCATTTGTGTCATATTTTAGATTCTGCCTATAAGTGGTGATATCATATGGTATTTGTCTTTCTCTTTCTGACTTATTTCACTTAGTATGGTGATATCTAGATCCATCCATGTTGCTGCAAATGACATTTTTCATGCTTTTTATGCCTGAGTAATATTTTGTGGTATATAAGTACCACATCTTCTTTATCCATTCTTCTGTTGATGAACATGTAGGTTGTTTCTATGTCTTGGCTATTGTAAATAGTGCTGCAGTGAACATTGGGGTAATGAATCTTTTTGAATTATGGTTTTCTCTGGATGTATCCAGGAGTGAGATTACAGGGTCATATTTACCGATTTAAAAATTAGGTCATTTTGGAATTCCCTTTGTGGCTCAGTGGTTAACAAACCTGACTAGGATCCAGGTATGAGGATGCGGGTTCAGTCCCTGACCTCGCTCAGTGGGTTAAGGATCTGGCATTGCTGTGAGCTGTGGTGTAGGTCAAAGACGTGGCTCAGATACCATTTTGCTGTGGCTGTGGCTGTGGCTGTGGCTGTGGCTGTGGCTGTGGCTGTGGTGGGCAGCTGTAGCTCTGATTTGACGCCTAGCCTGTGGACCTCCATGTGCCAAGGATGTGGCCCTGAAAAGCAAAAAAAAAAAAAAAAAAAAAAAGATTTGGTCATTTGTCTTCTCACTGTTGTGTTTGTTTATTAAAAAAATTTTGTTTTGTCTGCACCTGCAGTATATGGAAATTCCCAGGCCAGGATTGAATCTGAGCCATAGCTGTGACCTATGCTGCAGCTGGGGCAATGCCAGATCCTTAACCCACTGTGTGGAGCTGGGTATTGAACCCATGCCATTGCAAAGACAACACTGGACCCTTAACCAGTTGCACCCCAGTGGAAACTCCTGTAAGTGTTCTTTTTATTTATTTATTTATTTATTTGTTTATTTTTTAAATTAAAAATTTTTAAAAATCTTTTTAGGGCTGCACCCATGGCTTATGGAAGTTCCCAGGCTAGGGTCAAACTAGAGCTGGAGCTGCCGGCCTTCGCCACAGCCACAGCAACGCGGGATCCGAGCCGCGTCTGCAACCTACACCACAGCTCACGGCAACGCCGGATCCTTAACCCACTGAGCAAGGCCAGGGATCAAACCTGCAACCTCATGGTTCTTAGTCGGATTCGTTAACTACTGAGCAACGAAGGGAACTCCCTAAGTGTTTCTTTATATTCTGGACCCTAGTTCCATATCAGATATACAGTTTGCAAATACTTTCTCCCATTCTATGGGTTGTCTTTTTACTTTCTTGGTGGTCTCTTTTGAAGCACAGAAGTTTAAATTTGATGAAGTCCAATTTATTTTTTCTTTTGTCTTGTGCTTTTGGTGACATAGCTAATTTATTATTTAGGATTTTGGACTTCTTGGCCTAATAATCCAAGGTCATGAAGATTTACACTTAAGTTTTCCTCTTAGAGTTTTGCAGTTTTAACACTTACATTTAGTCTTTGATCCATTTCGATCACACCCATTGTGAACTGTGTGAGGTGGGTGTTCAATGTCATTGTTTTCCATGTGAATATTCTGTTATACCAGCACCATTTGTTTAAAAAGACTATTCTTTTCTCATTGAGTTATTTTAGTATGCTCACTGCAAACCAATTGACCATAACTATAAGGGCCAGATGACATTTTTAGCTTTATTTCTAACCTCATCAGACTTCTCAGTTTGCCAAGCGTTCCCCGTCCTCGATACCTTCGGAATGAATAGTCCTTCACCTGATTTACAGTTGTCTTAGCTGCCGACCATTCTCATTTTCCGGGTGTAATCCGAACCCACAGCCTCCCCTCTTCTCCAGGCATTCAGATTCAGGGCTCTTGGAGTATTTTGCTCAGATCTCTATCACTGCTCTGTTTACACTGTATTAACGTTATTTATTCTTTAGTCTACCTGGATGGACTTTAAGATATCCGGGAGCTGCACTCATATCTTACTCTTTGTTGAAGCGTGTAGCACAGCACCTGGCACGTGACAGATATTTCCTAAGTGTTAGCTGAGTAACCATTGGCCGAAATCTCTGGAAATTAGGACTATACTGAAGCCTTTAATGGGATGAGAAAAGAACCGATTATCGAGCCAGTGCCTCCCATTACTCTCTTTATCCAATTCCAGAGAAAAGTATCTATTCAATCATTCTTTTTTCGGCTGCACCCGCAGCACGTGGAAATTCCTGGGTCAGGGTTCGAACCCATGCCACAGCTGCGACCCAAGCCACAGAGGTAACAGCGCTGAATCCATAACCTGCTGAGCCACCTGCGAATTTTTTCTTTTTAATTGTGTTTTTTTTTCTTTTTGGCCGCACCCACGGCCTGCAAGAGTCCCACACACACCTTGCTGTAACGATAGCACCTCCGGACTTTCCATCCTAACCATTCTGATTACACCATCACCGCGCATCTTCCCAGCTCAGTTCTCCCAGGACTCCCATTACAATTCTCTGACCCTATTGAGATCCTCAGTTCCCTGATCACTCCTTTTCACTGTCCTTTACCACCTGGACCCAGGCCTTTCCTTTCCTCCTCACCTAACCTGGACTTCGTGGCCTGGTATTACGGGTGCTTCGTAATTCCCTTGCTCTGCTGTATCCACCTGCCAGAACGCCCACCCTGGTTAAACTCAATGGAGTACCTCCTTTGCACCCGCATCCGGGCACAGGGGCATGGCTGGAGAAAACACCCACAACTGGAGTTCCCATCGTGGCTCAGTGGTTAACAAACCCGACTGGTAACCATGAGGTTGCATGTTCGAACCCTGGCCTCGCTCAGTGGGTTAAGGAGCTGGTGTTGCTGTGAGCTGTGGTGTAGGTTGCAGCCCTGGCTTGGATCCCACGTTGCTGTGGCTGTGGTGCAGGCCGGAGGCTACAGCTCTGATTCGATGCCTAGCCTGGGAACCTCCATATGCCACGGGTACGGCCAAGAAAGAAAGAAAGAAAAAGAAAGAAAGGAAGAAAGAGAAACACCCACAACTGCCCAACAGGTCCTGTTTTACACTTGAGTTCACACATATGCAGATTGCCTCAGCACTGCCCAGCGACCCTGCTACAGCGCCCAGCCATCTGCCGCTCTCCCAGATGCCTTGTTGTCCCGTCTCCTTTTTTCTCCAGCTCCCATGCCCTTCTCCTGCCTGGCTCTCAGCTGATGTTCTCATCTTCCTATTCGCTGAGGAAACAGGCCACCAGAATGCTCATTCTCCATTAGTAAACTTCCCAACCTTCAGCATCGAAGCAGGTTTGCTCTGTTCCCCTTGCAGCTGCAGGTTACAAATCATCCCCGTGCCTGTGCAATGCCAAGCTCTCCACCTGCGCCCTGGACCGCGTTCTCCTCACCTCCTCCAGGACTGACCGCAATGATCTCCTCTCCTGTGAGTCACCAGTGTCGCCCTCTCTCCTAGAGCCTTTCTTTCAGCATACAAATATGCCGTCACACTTCCCTTCTTAACACAAAAATGAAAAACGACACGGAAGCACCCTCCGCAGAAGAGCTCAGATGCTTCCCTGGCTCCTGCCCTATTTCTCTGCTTCGCGTTTTGAGCAAAATTCCTCAAAAGACTTGTCTCCATGTCCTCCGGTCTCATCTGGAACTTTCCCAATTTCCTGTCTCAACTCCGGCCACACTGACCTTGTGTTCTTTGGACTTACCAAGTTCATTCCTGCCCCAGGGCCTTTGCCCTGGCTGTTTCTTCTGTCTGGAATCGTGTTTCCAGACCTCTGCATGGTTTGCTCTCGCATTTTATCGAGATCTCTGTTTAAAGGTCATTGTCTCAGAAAGGCTTCCTCTGCTGCTTTTCTCAGAAACGATTTCTCCTGCCTGCGCTGCCAGCCCTCCTTACTCGGGTTCGTTTTCCTCATGGCGCTGATCACTGCCCGGCCTCCTCTTATGCATAGACCTGTTTATTTGATTATTGTCTCTTCTTCTGTTAGAATGGACGCTTCCTGGGGTCTTTTCCCCCCACCGTTTTATTTCCAGCCTCCAGAATACTGACACATAGTAGACACTCAATAAGTATGAGTTACTGAATGGCCGGCTGTCCAGGATTCTCTGGGACTGTGGAAGGGAAGGATTCACCCCGTCAGGTGAGGCGGACAAAGCTTCCTTGAGGAAGTGTGATAACACTGACAATGGGGACAAAAGAGGGGGGGTCCGCCAGGTGAGGTAGGGAGGGGCAAAAGTCCTAGACCAAAGGAGCGTGCAAAGGTCCTGGGGTGGGAAGCAGAGTGGTGAAGCTGAGTGAAGGCCTGTGTGGGGGCACAGGAAGTGAGAGGGAGCTGGTGTGAGGCAGGCAGAATCCTGGGCCATGTGGGGCTTGGAGGCCTGTGGTACCACTCTGGCTTCTGTCCTAAGGGGGGTGGGAGGTCTTGGATGAAAAGCACAATGTGATTAGATTTGCATTTGAAAAGATCCCCCTGATCCACTTATTATTGCTGATAATGATGATATGATGATGATGATAAACGCTTGCATCTGTATCCTGAAAGGTCTTTTCAAAGTATTTTCACGTCCTCTACCCAAGTCTCAGCTTCTTGAATCCATCAACAAAAGCTCTGGGCTTGAGGATACAGTGTTCTCCTGTTGCAGGGATCATGTTTTCTGAATTCCAAATCAGGGCACATGGTCTGACAAAGGACTTTTTTTTTTTTTAGAGTGTATACAAAGCTCTATATTCTAATCACATGTAATTACACATTTAACAAACTACCTCGATTAAGAAAAAGTACACCCAGCAATTGAGACTGTTTGGAAGTAGTGCCTCCCACCCCTGCCCTCACCAAAATATGTTCATACTTTTATTTTATCTTATTTTTTTGGCTGAGCCTGAAGCACGTGGAAATTCCCGGGCCAGGGATTGAACCCATACCATAGCAGTAACCCAAGCTGCTGCAGTGACAATGCCTGTTCCTTAACCTGCTGCACCGCTAGAGATCTCCACGATCATGCTTTTCGAATGACATGTATCTTAACATGGTTGGGCTATGAGTTTAATACATTATAACAGTGTTTCAGAGTCAACCACATTTATTCTCTGTTCTCACTAAAAAGGCAAGTGCTGGAGTTCCCATTGTGGCTCTGCAGGTTAAGCACCTGACATGGTCTCTGTGAGGATGCGGGTTCGATCCCTGGCCTCGCTCCGTGGGTTAAGGATCCGTCGTTGCCACAAGCTGCAGTGTAGGTCGCAGACGCGGCTTGGATCTGGACATTGCTGTGGCTGTGGTGCAGGCTGGCAGCTGCAGTTCCGATTGGACCCCTAGCCTGGGAACTTTCAAATGCCGCAGGTGTGGTCGTAAAAAGAAAAAGAAAAAAAAGGCAAGTGCTTCTGTGAGTCCAGGACCTTACTCTCATTTTGGGGATGGGCCAGAAAGCAGAGGGAAGGATAAAGCCTCAACCCCTTGGGAACCAAGGGATCAGGGAGTCATTTCCTTCTGAGCATGATGTCCCTTCAGCGAGGTGACCCAGCCTAGGATGCTTCTGCCTGCTGCTGTCGTGTCCTTTAAATGATGATGAACCCACCAGGTCTATGACTGGGAGACACAGCCCCAGCAAGGCAGGAGAGCACAGTGGGTAGGACCGGGGACAGGTGGGGATGGGAGTATCTGCTTAATAGATACTGGAAATAAATGTGCCCATATGCGCTCAAATACACATGAGGACCCTAAAATCATCCTTCTCTGAGTCTGGCCAGGAGGTGGGTAAAGGGACTTAGTGTGATCTTGCCAAAAGACCTGTGGGCCTTAAAAAAATCCTTCTAGAAGTCTCCTGGAGAAAAGCAAGCAGAAAGGGTGACTTTCTGGGCGATGACTGTGGAGGCCAGTCAGAAAGAAGGCGGCGGAGCAAACTCTAGGGACCCAGGAATTTATGGCAATCAGCCGTCAGAACTGGGAACATCAATGAGTCACGTTCTTTCCCTTTGGTATTAGTAATTGGCATCATTTGGCTGGGAAATAAAGGGCTGAGATGTGGTTTTATAACTGCTTTCAAGTAGGGAGAAGATTTTCCTTTGGAAGATGGTCAGGAGCTGTTTTCAACCCTTAGGAGGGGAAACAGCTCATTCCCATGCTGGGTGTAGATTTTGAGAGCTGTTCTGCTTAAGTAGAAGAACTGCCTGACCCTGGGGCTGGCTCTCCTTCAGTGATGACTCAGGAAGATCCCAGAGTGTCCTGAGCTCGGAGTACGAGGCCTGGAGTCGGAGATCCCGTGGGAGACGTGGGGGCAGCTGTGGGTGGGGCTCCCCCAGCCCCTGCCCAGAGCCCTTAGCTCTCTGGTGGGATCCTCCGATGCTGGACCCAGTCACTTTCCAGGAAGGCCGACCTCCTGTCCTCTTGGGGTGCCGTGGTCGAGTGCACCGTCTGAATTTCGACTCCAAAAGGCCCGTGTCCTCTCCAGTGCCATTCCAGACACGGGAATGTATGACAGAAGGGGAGTCAAAGTGGAAAGAGACAGCCATCTTCGTTGACTGTTGACACATTTTGCAGCGGCACGCGACCCTGTAAACTCACTGCCCCGCCCTCTGAGGGGAGTTCCTGAATTTTCCATTTTAGCTTCAGGGAAAGTCGGCTTTGGGTGCCCAGCACGGCACTGTCATTATGTCGCTGAATCTTCACAATATTCCTATGAGATAAATACTGTTCTTTCTCAATTTTCCAGAAGAGATTGAGACTTGAGGAAGTTAGGAACTTGTCACACAACGAGGGTGTGGTAGGGCCGGGATTTGAAGCCAGTCATCCGAATCCAGAATATGCGTCTCTAACCACTGTTCTCAACTGCCGCCTCTTACTCTCCAGGAGCGTATGGTTTCCCAGAGAAGCCAAGCACACATAAGGAGTCCCCTCACTTCCTTCCAGGCTTGGCTCAAATGTCACCTCATCAAAAAGAAGGGGCTAAATAGGTGAGATAGGGAGAGACAAGTATTCTAGATGAAAGGTATGTGCAGAGGTCCTGGGGCTGGAAGGAGTGTGGCAAATTGGATGAGTAAGAAAAAGTCTGCGTGGAGTTCGTGTTGTGGCTCATTGGGTTAAGAACCCAACATAGTGTCCGTGAGGATGTGGGTTTGATCTCTGGCCTCGATTGGTGGGTTAAGGATCAGGCGTTGCTGCAAGTTTCAGCATAGGTCACAGATGAGGCTCAGATTCGGGGTTGCTGTGACTGTGGTGTAGGCCGGCAATGGCAGCTCTGATTCACCCACTAGCCGGGGAACTCCCATATGCTGTAGGTATGGCCAGAAAAAGAAGAAAAAATTAAATTAAAAAACAAAAAGAAAAAAAAACTCTTCATGGAGCACAGGGAGCTGGTGTAAGGCAGGCAGGGCTTGCCATCCCTCCTGTGTAGAGTAGCCACACCCCAGCCCTGTTCTAATTTCTTCCGTGCCACTTCCGATCAACTGACAGTCTGTACTTATTTTCTGTCCCCTTACCCTCTTCTAGAATGTGAGCTTCGTGAGAGCAGGGACCTCATCTATTCTAATTATTGCTGTGTGTCTTGTGCCTAGGACACTGTCTGGCAATGTAGAAGGCATTCCATATATACACACACACATGTGTATGTGTGTGTGTGTGTGTGTGTGTATATATATATATATATATATATATATATATATATATATATATATATATTGAATTAACCAACTAAGTAATTAAATAGTTATAGTACCAGCCTGTTTTTTGGTAAATGCTTGAAGCATGTTACAGCCATTAGGTGTTATAACTGTAAGACCAGGGGATGATCAGAGAGGGTTTCTAAAAAAAGGCTGGCCCATGAAGGATGGCTAAGCTAATATATATATTTAGGAGGCAATGGCGGGGGAAGGGATAGAATGGTAGCGGTCCAGCAAGCTGCTTGGCATGCCTCCCAGCCTCCACCAGCCTCCTTGGATGTGGGCCTCTGTGCTATATTCACACATCATCTAAGTGGGTTGTGAAACACAGACACTAGCTACCAAGGGATGCTGTGGTTTCTCCTTCCTTGGAGATCTTTAAAAATAGGAATAAGCGATCAACTGTCCTAAATTCCCTAGGAAGGGAAGCACTGGCATTGTTGGCTCCTACAGTGTGTCAGGCAGTTTAACTTTATCATCTGATACAAGCATCTGAGGAATATGTGAGGTTGGCACTGTTTCTATTGTCTCCATTTTACAGATGAGGAAACTGAGGCTCAGGGCAGGTAAGCCCAAGCTCACAGCCCTGGTGCCAGATGTGTCCCTCTGCCTGCAGAGGCTGCAGTCTTCCCGCTGCTGTCAGAGCTCTGAGACGCTCTCTTGTAGGCTGTCTTTTTAGGGCTTACACGTTCTGTATTAGAACAGCACATGGCGCTTCTTAGGGTTGACGGTAATCAGTAGACTTGTGATAATGATGATGTTAAAAGTGACTGCTGTCACATGACTGAATGCTACTGATTTTAGGCAGCATTTCTTTGAGGCAGGAGCTTGGATCAGACAACCCGTTCGTGCCTCCCCTTCAGTGTTGTTCTAGTTACCGAGAGTGCCATGAGTAACAGTAGCAGCTTGTTAGTCCAAGAGAGTATGGATTAATCACTGAATTAAACATTGGGTTTCCCGTGTGGAGGTGTGGTTACATTAGTGCAGTGATGTATTACTATACCCTGTGGGTAGAGAGACAGGGAGGTAAGTGTGTAAGGATTTTATGGGGAAGCATTAGAGGCAGAGAAAGGGAAAGGCGGGACTTGGAAGGCCCACGAACTTGGCCTCTTATGCATGTCCTTTGAGAAGTGGCATGCAGCTTTGACATCAGACAGCCCTGGGTTCAAATCCTCACTCAGCCATTTCCTAACTGGGTAGAAATGTTATCTACCTTGCAGTTATCGAGAAAAGCCCCAGCCCCTAACCTTAGAAGGGGCTAGTGGCCGAGCTCTTCAGAGTGTCCACTGGGGCAGGCCTGAGCAATAATGGAATCCATGCAAGTTGAGGACTGCGGAAGAGGCCTGGGTCCTGCACCTCTGGGCCGGAGGGCAGGGTACTTTGGCTGTTGGTTTCATCAATGAAGGAGGAGAGTTCCCTGAAGCAGAATCAGGGCAGAAACCCTGGATAGTCACTATTGACTGCCTCTGAGCCTCAGTTTATTCATCTGTAAAATGGGAATGATGATACCTGTCCTGCAGAGGTTTATTGCAAAGGTTCAATTTACTATAACCAAACTGACTTGCACAAAAAACTTCCAGTGAACAGTAGTTATTGTTATAATATAGTCAAATCTTTATTATCCCTTTTTCAGGTGACCTGTGGTAACTTTTACTTACTTATTTAATTCCAATATGCATCTTTTTTTTTAAAGGAACATATTCTTAGGTAGCTGAAATAATATCGATGTCATAGTTAAGACAATTAACAATGAATTTTTTTTTCTTTTTAGAGCCTTACTGGCAAGATATAGAAGTTCCCCAGGCTAGGGGTCAAATTGGAGTTGCAGCTGCCAGCCTGCACCACAGCCATAGCCACAGCAACACCAGATCCAAGCCTCGTCTGTGACCTACACCAAAGCTTGTGGCAATGCCAGATCCTTTCAGCCACTGAGTGAGGTCAGGAATCGAACCCACATCCTCATGGATACCAGCCGTGTTCCTAACCCACTAAGCCACAACGGGAACTCCCAACAAGAGATTTTTTACGTCATCAAATATGTCAGATTTTTTTGGTGATACTTAAATCTAGCCCCGACAACTGCCTGACCCAGCACCATCTCTCTGTGGGCCGATGGAGGATGAGCTCATTGTAATGTTTGTCTAAGCCAAGCAGATTTGGAAAGGTATATTAGTTACAGGGAAAAGAAAATCATGGGCTGACTGTATTTCAAGACTAAATAGAGTCGATCTGGGATTTCCCTCTGTTTTGGTGTATTCAGGTCATCGCTCCCCCTCATTAGTACCGACGGTATTTAACACGGCCACAGTTAATGAAAGCTTTAGTAGTTAAGCACGTACACCAAATCCCCTATTACTCCAGGGTGCATGTCTGAGTTTTCCGGTACAATTCAGCATTTATTGAGCGCCTATTATATGCAAGAGATTTCTCCTTATAACCACTTTTGTGTAGTTCTTGAGCCAATCTTAAGGGTTTTTTTTTTTAAATATAGTAAATTTTATCCATCAGGAGCCAGATTTGGCTGTCTAAAGTAGGAGAGAAGGAGCAGTCACGTTATAGAATTACTTGTCTATGAATTTTAAGATCTACTAAAAGGAACCTTCCTGGTTCTTTTGGGGACAAACCTTTCACAATATAAGAGTTTAAAAATCAACCAAAGTTTTTTTTTTTTTTTTAAAAAAGGTTAACCTGTCTGTTTCTTCTCACTCAGTAAATGCTTTCTACCAAAGATAACGGATTTGCAAAGAAAGGTCTTCTGCTAAATCTAGGAAACCACAGCCTTCAGGGTTCTGTTGTATCAGGGAAAGACAGCAATTCCCAATCCAGAGTCTTCCCCAAAGACTGCTGTTTCCAGTTCCTTGAGCCAAAAATTGCTGCCTTCAAGACAACAAAAAGAGAAAGAAAAGTTCTGAGCCAGGGTTAAAAAGGTACAGACTATAGTGTTTTATAAGACCAGCTGTGAGCAATGATGTGGGGAAATGGGCCC
The DNA here is from genome assembly GCA_004024745.2 of Catagonus wagneri. Classification (NCBI taxonomy): domain Eukaryota; kingdom Metazoa; phylum Chordata; class Mammalia; order Artiodactyla; family Tayassuidae; genus Catagonus; species Catagonus wagneri. The sequence goes on from PVHT021183666.1 coordinate 5,622,756, forward strand.
TCCTAGATGCTGCTGGCCGGAGCGTAAATAGCATAAACAACCTACCTTGAGGGCAGTTTGGAAGTACTATCAAAAACCTTAAAAATGATTGTATTCTTGGAACTGATCCCAAGACCATAAATAGGGCTATACTTAAAGATTTATCCATAGGAATGGTCATTGTGATATTGTTTATAATAGTGGAAAATTGGAAATAATCTGAATGTCCAGAGGGGACTGACTTAGGTTGGTTCAATAACTTATAGGGCATCCCTCCATTGTTCAGGCATTAGATGGAATGTAGAACTGGAGCTCTTGGTTAGGGTCCAGTCCTTGTTCCAGGAGTCTCTGAAATTATATGAAAAGTGTGTGTGTATATGTGCAGGAAAAAGATTAAAATGTTATGCAAGATGACAATCATGGTTATCTAAGAACCGTAGGATCATAGGTGATTTTTTCTCTTTCTTTGTTGTATTTTCTAAAATTGTTTAGAAAATACAACAAAGAAATTTTCTAAACACAAATGTATGTTATTATTTAAAATTGTTTTCATTATAGTTGATTTATAACTTTCTGTCAATTTCTACGGTACAGCAAAGTGACCCAGTTACACACACACACACACACACACACACACACACACACAACTCCCCTTCTCATAATATCTTCCATCATGTTCCATGACAAGTGACTGGACCCTACAACCTAGAACCACACTGTCTGCATCCCCACTTAATAGCCGAGGGGTCTACAATGAGCTTAAGTTTTCTAGGTCTCAGTTTCTTCATCTGTAAAATGGGGATACTAATAGTTCCTATAAACAGCTATAAAACACTAGGGCCTGGCCTGAGGTAAGTGCTCAGCGAAGGCTGGTTATTGTTAACACAAAAGTGAAGCAGTGTGGTGTGTGCGTGAGCTCTGGAGACACACAGGCTTGGGCTGGAACCCAGATTCATGACTCCTCAGCTGGTGACCCCCTTGTGTAAGTCTTACTTTTCCCATCTGTAAAACAGACACAGTAACGTTTACCTTGAAGTCAGCTGGGCTGATTTCAGCAGCAGAGAAATATATGTGCCTGACGTTTAGAAGGGGCTCAAGAAATGATAGAAATGTTCCAGCTAAAGTAGATCGTGTCCTTTGGGAACTGGCAATGTTTAGAGAACTAATCCTTTTGCTTTTTGTCATACTTTAACACAAATTTCTCTTCATTTACATCATGCTAAAAGCATTGCAGTGAAGAAGCTGGCCTAGCACAGGCTTCAAAAAATATGCCATTCCACCTGTCTAGCTGCTATTGCCCCTGTAATTGCTAATAAGTGTTACTTTGGGAGTTATTATTATTTTTTAAGGCTGGCATTACTGTATTTTTTTCTTTTTTAAAAATTGAAGTGCAGTTGTCTTCATTACGTTAGTTTCAGGTGTACAACATAGCGACTTGATATTTTTAAAGATTTGCACCACGCAAAGTTATTACACTATTATTGACTATGTTCCCTGTGTACATTATATCCCAGTTATTTATTTTAGAATTATTATTATGTACTGGTCCTGGGATGAATCATTCCTGTTTTTCTCTGTTCCTACTCCATTTATCTCCTATTTCTAGAACTGAGCTACCGACCACAAGAAAATATTGCATATAGAAGAGGACTTATTAGACTTGGCCAGAGCTTGGCCATCCTCTTTCGATTTCCTTGTGTGTTCTGACCCCACCTCCACAAGTTATCTAACCAAGATATTCCCTTGCTGAGGGCAATCATCTCTTCTGAAATTTTATGATTTGGTGTTTTCTAAATATCTAATATGTGCCGGGCACCATGTGAAGTCTTTGTCATATGTCCTCCTGTCTAGGCTGTAGGCCAGATGTTCACTTGCTCTCGCACTGCACATCCAATCCACTGGCAATTCTGTTGGCTCATCTTTTAAAATAAATTCGCAATCCAGTCATTTCTCCCCACCTCCACAGCTACCACTCTTACTAAACCACCATCAATTCTTACCTGAATTAAAAAAAAAAAATACAGAATTCCCTGGTGGTTCAGTGGGTAAAGGATCCAGGTTGTCACTGCTATGGCTCCAGTCACTGCTGTGGCGTGGGTTCAGTCCCTGGCCCAGAAACTTCCACCTGCCATGGGCACAGCTAAAAAAAATAAATAAGAGGAACACAACTGACTTTTTAAAAAAATTTTTAAAGAAAAATAGACTTGATTTTTAGGTTCACGGAAAAATTGAGTGGAAGGTTCAGAGGGTTCCTCCATACTGGCTCCGTCCTCCTAGCATCCCTCACCAGAGGGGTACATTTGTTACAATCAGTGAACCTGCCTTGACACATCCTTATCACCCCAAACCCATGGTTTACATTAGGGTTTACTCTTGGGGATGTATATTCTATGGGTTTTGACAAATGTTTAATGACTCATATCCCATTAGAGTATCATATATAATAATTTCACTGCCCTAAAAAATCCTCTGTGCTCCACCTATTCACCCCTCCCGCCTCCCAACTCTTGGAACCACTGATCGTTTCATTGTCTCCATAATTTTGCCTTTTCCAAAATGTGTCTAGTTGGAATCATGTAGTATGTAGCCTTTTAAAATTTGGCTTCTTTTGGAGTTCCCGTCGTGTCTCCAGTGGTTAATGAATCCGACTAGGAACCATGAGGTTGCAGGTTCGATCCCTGGCCTTGCTCAGTGGGTTAAGGATCCGGCGTTGCCGTGAGCTGTGGTGTAGATTGCAGACACGGCTCGGATCCTGCGTTGCTGTGGCTGTGGCGAAGGCCAGCGGCTACGGCTCCTGTTACACCCCTAGCCTGGGAACCTCCATATGCCGTGGGTGCGGCCCTAGATAAGGCAAAAGACCAAAAAAAAAAAAAAAAAAATTGCCTTCTTTCACTTAGTAACAAGCATTTAAACTTCCTCCACATCTTTTCATGGCTGAATAGATCATTTCTTTTTAGTGCTAAATAATAATCCATTTTCTGGATGTATCACAGTTTATTCTCTCACCTACTGAAGAACGTCCTGGTTATTTCCAGGAGTTTATACTATTCCTTGATTATTCTCTTAATGTCCATGGGATCTGTAGTAATGTTTTCTCCTTCATTTCTGATATTAGTCATTTGTATCCTCTTTCTTTTTTCTTTTTTTTTTTAACTTAGCCTAGTAAAGCCTTAGCAATTTTATGTATCTTTTCAAAGAACCAGATTTTTGTTTTGTTGATTTCTTTTTCTGTTGATTACCTGTTTTCAATTGCATTGATTTCTGTTCTGATTTTTATAGTTTTTTTTTCTTCTGCTTACTTTAAATTAAATTTGCTCTTCACTTTCTAGTTTCCTAAGGTGGAAGCTCAGATGATTGATTTCAGATCTTTCCTTTTTTGTAATATATGCAATCAGTGCTATCAATTTCCCTTCAATCACTGCTTTTATTGTGTCCTGCAAATTTTAGTAAGTTATGTTTTCATTTTTATTTAGTTTAAAATATTCAATTTTTTCCTTGAGGTTTCTTCTTTAACCTATGTGTTATTTAGAAGTGTGTTGTTTAATTTCCAAGTATTGGGGAATTTTCCAGTTATCTTTCTGTTGTTGATTTCTAGTTTAATTCCATTGTGGTCTAAGATCAGAAAACTGTATGATTTCTGTTATTTTAAATTTGTTAATGTGTGTTTTATGGCCCAGAATATGGTCTATCTTGATGAATGGTCCATGTGAACTTGAGAAGAATATGCACTCTGCTATCGTTGGATGAAGTAGTCTACAGATAGAAATTATATCTGGTTGATTGATGGTCCCGTTGAATTCTGCTATCCCTTTACTGATTTTCTACCTGTTGGATCTGTTTCTTTCTTTCTTTCTTTCTTTCTTTCTTTCTTTCTTTCTTTCTTTCTTTCTTTCTTTCGGTCTTTTTGCCTTATCTAGAGCCTCGCTCACAGCATGTGGAGGTTCCCAGGCTAGGGCTCTAACAGGAGCTGTAGCTGCCGGCCTTCGCCACAGCCACAGCAATGTGGGATCCGAGCCGCGTCTGCAACCTACACCACAGCTCACAGCAACACCAGATCCTTAACCCACTGAGCAAGGTCAGGGATAGAACCCGCAACATCATGGTTCCTAGTCGGATTCGTTAACCACTGAGCCATGACGGGAACTCCGGATCTGTTTATTTCGATAGAGGGGTGTTAAAGTCTCCAACTGTAATGGTGCTTTCATCTTTTAATCCTTGAAATTCTATCACTTTTTGCTTCACATATTTTGATACTCTGTCTTTAGTAGCCTATACATTAAGGGTTTATGTGTCTTCCTGGAGAATTTATCCCTTTATCATTATGTAATGCTCTTTATCTCTGATAACTTTCTTTTTTTTTTTTTTTTTTTTTTTTTTTTTTTTTTTTTTTTTTTTTTGTCTTTTTGCCTTTTCTAGGGCCATACCCACGGCATATGGAGGTTCCCAGGCTAGGGGTGTAACAGGAGCTGTAGCTGCCGGCCTACGCCACAGCCACAGCAACGCCAGATCTGAGCCGCATCTGCAACCCACACCACAGTTCACGGCAACGCCGAATCCTTAACCCACTGAGTGAGGCCAGGGATCGAACCTGCAGCCTCATGGTTCTTAGTCGGATTTGTTAACCACTGAGCCGCGATGGGAACTCCTCTGATAACTTTCTTTGCTCTGAAGCGTATTCTAACACAGCTATTCCTGCCTTATTTATTTATTTATTTATTTATTTTAGTGTTAGCATGGTATGTCTTTCTCCACCCATTTACTTTGTCCTTCTATTTAAAGTAGGTTTCTTCCCTGGCCTCACTCACGTGTTGCCGTGAGCTGTGGTGTAGGTCACAGACGTGGCTGGGATCTGGCATTACTGTGGCTGTGGCATAGGCTGGCAGCTGTGGCTTCGATTGGACCTCTAGCCTGGGAACCTCCGTATGCTGCGAGTGTAGCCCTAAAAAGACAAAAGACAAAAAAAAAAAAAAGGTAGGTTTCTCGTAGGCAACATATAGTTGGATCTTGCTTTTTCGATCCACTATGACAATCTGTCTTTTAATTGGTTTATTTAGGCTATTTATATTTAAATTTTAGAGTGATTATTGACATACTTGGATTAATAGCTATCATATTTGTTGCTATTTGCTCTTCATTGCCCTTGTTTTTCATTCCTGTTTTTGGCTTCTACTTCCTTTCTTCCTTTGGTGGTTTTTAACTGAGCATTTTATGTAATTCCATTTTCTCTCCTTTCTTAGCATATCAGTTTTACTTCTTTATTTTACTCGTTTTAATGGTTACAGCAGAGTTTGCAAATATGCATTTACAACTAATCCAATTCCACTTTCAGATAACAACTCTACCACTTCATGGGTGATGCAAATACTTTATAATAACAAAATAGTCCTATTTCCCCCTCCTGTCCCTTGTATCATTGCTGTCATTCCTTTCACTTATAAACAAACACACAGACACATATACATTTAATACATTGTTACTATTATTTTGAACAGAATGGTAATCTGTTAGCTAAATTAAGAATAATAACAATAAAGTTTTTATTTTACCTTTACTTGTTCCTTCTCTGTTGCTCTTCCTTTCTTTGTGTAAATGAGTTTTTGACCTATGTAATTTTCCTTCTCCCTAAAGAACTTTTTTTTTTGTCCTTTTAAGGCTGCACATGCAGCATATGGAGGTTTCCAGGCTAGGGGTCTAATCAGAGCTGTTGCTGCCACAGCCACAGCAACGCGGGATCCAAGCCATGTCTGCGACCTACACCACAGCTCACAGCAATGCCGGATCCTCAACCTGCTGAGCGAGTCCAGGGATCAAACCCACAACCTCATGATTTCTAGTCGGATTCGATTCCACTGCACCATGATGGGAACTCCTCCCTAAAGAACATCTAACATTTCTTTGAAGGCCAGTCTACTAGCAACAAACTCACTTTTTAAAAAAATTTGTCTGAGAAAGTCTTTATTTCTCCTTTGGTTTTGAAGGATAATTTTATAGGGGATGGAATTCTAGGTTCTCTTAGTACTTTAAATATTTCACCCTGCTCTCTTTTCATGTGTATGGTTTTTTAAGAGAAGTTAGATGTATTTCTCATCTTTGATCCTCTGTAGTAAGATACTTTTTTCCCTCTGGTATGTTTTAAGATTTTTTTTCTCTTTATCTGCATTTTGACTAAAATATGTCTATCAAACTATTATTTGAATATAATAGTTGTGGTTTTCTGAGTTGTGTGTGTGGAGGGTGTCATTTATCCTGCTTGGTGTCCTCTGAGCTTCCTGGATCTGTGGTTTGGTGTCTGACATTAATTTGAGGAAATCCTCAGCCATTATTTCTTCTGCTTCTTTCTCTCTTTTTTTCTCCTTCTTTGTATTTTGTACCTTTTACACTTGTCCCACAGTTCTTGGTTACTCTGCTCTTCTTTTTTTCCCCTCAGTCTTTTTTCTCTTTGCTTTTCAATTTTGCAAGTTTCTATTGAGATATCGTTAAGCTTAGTGACTCTTTCCTCCACCAGATTCAGTCTCCTAATGAGTGCATTGATGGTCATCTTCATTTCTGTTACAGTGTTTTTGATCTCTGGCGTTTCTTTTCGATTCATTCTTAAAACCTCCATCTCTCTGCTTACATTACCCATCTGTTCTTGCATGCTGTCTACTTCATCCATTAGAGCCCTTAGCAAATTAATCATAGTCGTCTTCCAGTTGGATAATTTCATCATCTCTGCCATCTCTGAGTTTGGTTTTGATGTGTGTTCTATCTCTTCAAACTGTGCTTTTTGCCTTTTGACATGTCTTGTAATTTTTAATTATTGTCTGCTCATGATGTACTGGGTAAAAGGAGCTGCAGTAAATAGTCCTTAATAGTGTAGGGTAAAGTGTCAGGGAGGAAAACAGTCTATATAGTCCCGGGATGAGGTCTCAGCCTTTGAGTCTGTCTCTCTGGACTGTGAATTTCACAAGTGCTTCTCAGCCTCGCCTCCACCTTTGATGGGAAAGGATGATTAGAGAAGGCTGGGGTTAAGTATTTCCATTTCTCCATATTGATTAGGATTTGGAAAATCCCCATAGTTAAAGCTCTGGTAAAACAGTTTCTCTCAAGGGCAAGCCTTGTTAAGAAGAAGAGAATGCTCTGGTGTATTTCAAAGTGGTCCCTTTCCCTTGATCCATGCCAGAAGCTGGAACTTTTTTCTCCAGTATTCACCATGAGAACCTGGTTGAGTCCCTGGTGGTAAAACTCACAGAAGTGAACGGGTTCCCCTGGAGTTTTTAACTCCGACTTGTGTGCACTGAGTCTCCAGCAGTGCGTCAATCACATTTCAGGTTTTCTACCCCAACACTGCTTCCCACGGAGGTTCCTGCTGGGGTCTCTGCCTAAGCTGCGATTCTCTGTATTTTCCTGTCTATCTGGCCAAATTTGGAGGCAGTGGGGAAGAGTCTGCCCTAAGAACTCACTTCTTGATGGATCTAAGAAAGGTTGTTTTTCAACTTTTTCAGCCTTTCATTTGTTGTTAGGAGAAAGTTGTAACTTCCAAGCTCCTTACATGCTGGACCAGAAACTGGAAATCTCACCTGGATATTTGCTATAGCCTCCCAACTGGTGTCCCTTTTCTGCCCTAGCCCACAGCATAGCAGCTCAAATGAGACTTTAAAATGTACATTAGAGTATGTTGATTTCCCACTCAAAACCGTCCAGTGGCTCCGTGTCTCTCTCGGAATAGAAACCAAAGTGCGGAAACTGCCAGGCCATAGGTATCTGCGCCCCACCTCCAACATTCTGCCCACGTCTCGGTCTTCTCTCCAACCACGAGGTCTCCTCCAGCCATCCTGGATGCCTTGTTGTTCCTTGAATTTCCCGGGTCTGCTGCCACCACTAGGCCTTTGCACGTGCTGTTCTCTTTGCCTGGAATAGTCTTCCCCCAGACACCTGCCCTGGCTTTCTCAGCTCTTGGTTCAAATGTCACCATCACAGTGAGGCTTTCCCTAATTACCCTATAGATTATAGTAACTCTTACTCAGTCACTACTTGTTTTTTTCTCTGCCTTTTTTTTTTTTTGCAGCATTTATCACTGTCCGATATACCATATATCTTACCCCCTTTTGTTGTTTATCTAGTTTCTTCTCCCACTAGAATGTAAAGGCTGTAAGGGTAGAGGTTTGTCATCTGTATTGTTCACTTTTGTATCATCAGTGGCTAAAATAATACCTGGCCTGTAATAAGTCCTCAATAAATATTTGTTTAATGGATTATTATTGTACTTATGTAGATGAGGCAAGGAATGTGGTTAGAGTTCAAACTCAGGTCTTCATGACTCAAAGCTCGTGTTCTGAAGGACCATGCTACATTGCCACTGTGTGCAATATTGAATATCTGATGTGTTTTTCCAAATGGCTATTTCCTACACTTGGGCAGTTTTCTATTTCTTGGCTCTCACTGGAGTTGATTTTTCTGAGTTAGTGAGAACTCTCTCTGAACTACATCCTAATATTTCCTCAAGATCATTGCATTGCAAAACAGGCTGAAATAAGACTGCCCACTGCATTACCTGCAGAGCTTTCTCTCCTTCATCTCGCTTCACTGCAGCCTGTCTGCCAGCTAAGGTCAGAATTGCTCTGCTTCTGGCCAAACGCAATCTCAGGTTAAGTAGTCGATATGATGCGATCTGTAAAATAAATTAGAAAAACCCAAACGACCAGTAACGGTCCCTCAAGTTTGCATGTTTAACAGCCTTTGAAGTGCCTTCAAGCACCCTGTCTATTCTGACCTGCTGGGGAGATCGCTGCTCCCCCAGCTGCTTAGAGGAAGAAGCAGAGGTTGCAATTAATGTCAGTGCTGGGACCAGACTATGGGTCTTATGATCCAAAAAAGCCCAATTTCTCCTTGAACTGAGCTTTCGTCCACTGATTTGATCCTGTCTATCACCAGCTTTAGTTTACAGTTCTGCCAATTTCGCATGCACAGCACCTGGAATCTTGGTAGATTAATAAATTATGTAAGTGGGGAGACTGGGAGTGTTTTGAACACAGGTAATTTTTGGCTGCCCGACATTCTGCTCCCTTCTTTTGGTGAGAGCCCTAATTTCTGTTTTGGACAATTGCCTCTGTCCCATTGGTTGCAATCTCAGTTGGGTTGTCAATCAAGGTGACAAAGGAGAGGGCATTTTACTCAAGCCAAGCCAATCGAAGTCGAGGACTTAGGATCTTAACCAGAATGTCAGAAGAACAGCGTAACACGTGAGAAGCAGCGCCCTAACAAAATGGTTGATTTGCTCCTATTCCAGGATGTCGTGGCTGTCGTTGTCCCCAACTCTTTCAGCTCATTTCTCAGCTGTCTCTTGACTTTGTGAGCCGGCCCCATCCTCCCAATACATCCCCTTGCTTAACTTAGCCCAGGTTTATTTATGTTGCTTGTAATGAAAGAATCCTGCTTGGAGTAGGGAAAAATTATGGGAAGGCTGGCCTCCTTCAGCAAGACTGGAGCCCTTTTCTGTCAAGGTGAACTGGGTGAATGAGTGGTCTGTGGTGCTCTTCTTGGTCAGTTCTGGCCTGCTGCCTTTGCACTCGGGACCTCATGGCCTGGACGGATGTGGGACCTGGTTAAGGCTCTTAAGAAAATGAAGGGTCACAGTGAAGAGACTGTAAGTGGAATGGAGCTTTGGGATACACCTCAAGGACTTGGGAAGGAGAGAACAGGAGCCTCAGGGGGTCTTAACACAGCTGCAGGAGTTATCCAGGCAGGAAGATGGAGACCTAGCTTGGAAAACAACTTTGATTTTGCTGAGCAAGTTTTGTAAAAGCTGGGCTTCGATGTTACCCTTAGGTCCCAAGCCTCATATTTTAGATGAATGGCAAAATTATTAGAAAGTTATGATGGAATGGGAAGTGGTGCTGGTGGATTAAAGGGAAATTCGTTGCTGCTACCCTTAACATGCAGAGAACAGAGACTTTCCTCCCAGGTGCTCCCTCTGCATTTGCTGCTTTCTCATTGGTTCTGATGCCCACCACGACCTGCTCTGCTTTGCACATAGCATCTGGCTATCTACTTCTATCTAACGATGGAGAGCTCTGGACCCATGTGACTCTGTGAACTTGATGGGTCTCATGTATTCTGGTCTCTTCGTGTATGGACTGGAAGTATCTTGCTTCTGATGAATAGAAAAATGGCAGATATGGTGGGATGGCACTTCCAAAATGAGCATACAGGAAGGCTGTGGGTTATTTCATGGGAGACCCTCTGGTTCTCTCTCTGTCTCTGATCACCAGCTTCTGTGTTGTGAGAACACTCAGGGCACATGGTGAGGTACTAGGGCCTACCAGCAATCGCAGAAATGAGCTTGGAAAAGGATCTTCTAGGACCTGCAGAAGCCAGGAGAGTGATCTTAGAAGCAGATGTCCCAGTCTTAGCTGAACTTCAAGATAACTGTAGCCCTGACCAATATCTTTTTTTGATTTTTAACCTTTTTTTTTGCTTTTTAGGGCCGCACCTGCAGCATGTTGAGGTTCCCAGGCTAGAGGTCAGATTGGAGCTACAGCTTCCAGCCTACGCCACAGCCACAGCAACTTGGGATCTGAGTCACATCTGCAACCTACACCACAGCTCACAGCAACACTGGACCCTTAACCCACTGATCGAGGCCAGGGATTGAACCCTCAACCTCATTGTTCCTAGTCAGATTCGTTTCTACTGCGCCATGATAGGAACTCCTGATTTTTAATTTTAATTTTAATTTTCCTTTTTATAGCTGCACCTGCAGCATATGGAAGTTCCCAGGCTAGGGGTCGATTTGGAGCTGCAGCTGCTGGCCTATGTCACCCACAGTGAAACTGTATCCAAGCCGCATCTGCAACCTATACCACAGCTCATGGCAACACTGGACTGTGCAAGGTCAAGGATCAAACCCACATCCTCATGGAGACTGTGTTTGATTCTTATCCCACAGAGCCACAATGGAAACTCCCCTGACCAGTATCTTGATTTCAACTTCATGAGAATCTCAGGGTCCCATTCTTTCCAATCAGATCCCTGACCTTGGCATAGAAGATCTGCTGAAGTTGAGAATTCAGTCTTATAATTAAGTTGTGGGCTGGATCCTTAGTTTTCTCTGGCCCCTGGTACAAGAGCCAAGTGTCTCTTTGTATGCTGTCTTATATATGCTACCCTCAAGCTTTTACACTTTGCTTTCTATTGGTGATTAATCATTCTGGACCTTTCAGTGTCTTTCTCTAATGAATCAGTCCCCTGCCCCTCCCCCTGCCCCTAGCAACAGCCATCTCATTCTGTAGTCTTTACAAATAGTTCTTAACAGAACCCCTCAAACACTTGATAAGCTGAGCCCCCAGTGCATTAATGTCCAACAGTGTCCCATCCCAAGTCAACACCAGTGAAAAATTTAACAATTGCACCCTAACCACATGCCTGGTGCTCTTAGTGTCCACCTACCATTAGTAACGAGGTCCTCAGTCCCCATCAGGCAGCGAGTGATCCTGCTCCCAAATCTCATTTTGGGGACTGCTTTCGGAGACCAACCAACCAGCTGTGGCGGGTCAGGTTTCCTGGGAAACAGACTCTGAAGCAGAGATTTCCATGTGTGTAGTCTATGGAGGAGTAGCTTGGGGGACGACACCTGCGAGGGGAAGGAAGGGAAGCTGGACTGGGCGGAGAGAAAAGCCGGGCTCTAACGCAGTCACAGCAGAGGCCTCTGTGGACTTTACGGGGGGATCAGAAGCTGGCATGGCCCCTTAGAGTTGTCCCATCAAGGCAGAGAATCCAGGCTTCTGTATCCTCTGTTGACCTGCCACTGCCCCCAGGGAGAGGGTGTCATTTGGGTGGTGCAACTTCCTGTGGTTGAGGGCAATTCCTGGAAGTCCACCACCAACACCCTTGCAGCTGGGAGAATAAGCCTCTCAGTCTTGAGAGGGGACCTGTGTGGGGCACCACCACATCCACTCTAGAAAGTACCGTTTTACCCCTGCCCCCTCGTACAGATGAGTAAAACGGAGGCACAGAGAAGAGGAGTAACTTGCCCAGCCAGGAACTCTCTGAGCCAGAGCCCATGCTCTTAACCCGCATGCTCTGTGCCTTTTTTTGAAGGAGGAGGAGAAGGGAGAGACTCCTCCTCAAGGAACAAGTTAGAAACGCAAAATCTGCTTTTGACATTCCTCAATCTCCATTTGGGTGCCGTTTTCTCCCCTCTTGGAGTGTCTTCCCCAGGCGCTGAAGTCATGAGAAGAGCATTCCAGGCTTAGGCATGGAGGAAATGGTGTTGTCTGGGTGGGCGCAGGCATGACCAGGGTGGAGCGTTAATAGACTGATTTGGCTGCAAGAAAAAAAAAAAGATTATAAAGGCAGTTAGAGAGAAAGTGGGAGAGTGAGGCTAAAGTTGCCTAGAGAGTCTTGATAGTCAAGCTAAGGAATTTGTACACAGTGGCAAAGGAGCAGAGGGGTAGGTGAGAATGATGTGTGCAAACGATTGTTTGAGGAAGATTTAATGTGTCCCCAGGGCCCAGGATGAACTGGCAGAAACAGAGATTAGAGGCAGGGAAATCTTTAGAAGGCTGTTGCAATAGCCCAAGGAGGTAGAGGAAGCAGAGAGAAAGAGAGGAAAAATGGAAAAGAAAAAAGGATGGGAAAGGAGTTCCCATGTGGCTCAGTGGGTTAAGGCCCAGTGTAGTGTCTGTGAGGATTCAGGTTTGCTCTCTGGCCTTGCTCTGTGGATTAAGGATACAGTGTTGATACCAAGCTGCAGCATAGGTTGCAGATGCAGCTCTGATCTGCTGCTTCTGTGGCTGTGGCATAGACTGCATCTGCAGCTCAGATTCAGCCCCAAGCCTGGGAACTTCCATATGCTACAGTTGCGGCCATTAAAAAAAAAAAAAAGGGTTGGTGGGACAAACATTATGAAGGCAGAATGTCAGGAGTCCATATATATTAAAGACAGTCATCTTAGAAGGTATCAACAACAGGACCTCAAGGGTGCTAACGAAGCAAAGCTCCACAAAGATGAAACCTCTCCAGGACTGTCTTTGGAAAGGGCTACAGAAATTGTCTTGGCACAGAGGAAGACTGACCCGAGTACCCACATGGCAACTGTCCCAAAGAGTGCAGAAGGCATGCAGGCACGCAAGTGTGTTTTTGTCCATCTTGGGTAAAGATTTAAAAAAAAAAAAGGGACTTCCTATAGTGGCTCAGCAGAAACCAATCTGACGAGTATCCATGAGGACCCAGGTTTGCTCTGTGGCCTCGCTCAGTGGGTTAAGGATCTGGCACTGTCGGGAGCTGTGGTGTAGGTCATAGATGTGGCTTGGATCTGGCGTTGCTGTGACTGTGGTGCAGGCCAGCAACTACAGCTCCGATTTGACCCGTAGCCTGGAAACCTCGATATGCTGCGAGTGTGGCCCTAAAAAGACAAAAAAGATTTTATTTCACAACACTGAAAGGATGCCTCCTGTGTGCCAGGCGCTGTCCTCTTTATGAATATCTACTCACTGAGTCACTTGTCATTACAATTCTGTAAGGCAGATGCTATTAGTATTTCCATTTACAGATGAGAAAGCTGAGGTGCAGGGCGGTTGAGTGATTTGCCTAAGCTTAGTCAGTGGAGGAATCAGGACTCAAACCCAGACAGTGCCTCCACATTCCATGCTGTTAGCCACTGTCCTCTCTTCATGACACTTTATAATTAACCATGATAAAAATTAAAGTGGGAATGAAAGAGATAATCACCAATTTACTGATATGCCCAACTGGACTTTTAAAATTCCCAAGCCTTCTCATTTTTATTTTAAAGCTGACTGCTTCCCCAATTTTATCCCGTGACCTCATCTTACCTTCTCCCTCAGATCTTCAATTCTTAAATACCTTTGGGAAAGCTCCGCCCATTACTATGTTTCAGGTTAGATCATGAATCAGAACAGCCTGAAATAACCTCAAGTACGGCAGTGACAGAAATGGTATAGCACTCTTAGCTTAGTTGCAATCGTCATTTATTCTTTCATTAAGTGCTTCGTGCATTTGTATAGGAAACAGCTACCCATTACTTACTCTGCACAGGCTCTGGGCTGAAGATTAAAAACACGAAGATGAATAAGCCTTGGCCCCTACCCTTGAGGGGCTGTGGTCTTCTTCTTTTGGCACCCCAAGATCCCTAACCAAGAATTCCAAGAGCAACCTCCAGTCGGGGATGCAGAAGAACATTCCGTGGCTGTGGGAAGCAACTGGCGGGGGGTGGGGTTGCTGGATGGGTGTAAGGAAACTGGAGCAGTTAGCTCGGAAGAGGAAATGACAGTCACTTCAACACGTTGTCTGAATACCCTTCTTTTCAGCCTGATAAAATGTTCATCAGCTATTTTTCACAGTCTTGGAAGAAGATCAGGGCGGCCTAGTTTACTGATATTTTCGTGTATCGATGAAAAAGTTATGTGGCTTGCTCAGTGTAGATTGCCTTCCAGTTTCATCAACCTCATTTCTATCTTTTAAAAAACGTTTAATAGATAAAATAATATATACAATGTATATCTAAGTGCACAACAGAATGCTAAAATAAAAACATTTGTAAACCACCCAACTTAATAATGTTTCCACTTCTGTTAGCTACCTGTGAACTTCCCAGTCTCACCCTCCGACTACTCCCTAGAGATGACTTTCTGTCCTGAATTTTGTGCTTATTGGACCCTTGATTTTTAGGGTAGTTTTATCACATGCATGGGTCCTTAAGCAAAATGGTATTTATTTTGCTTGCCTTTTTAGCTTTTTAAAAATGGGTTTGCTTAGTATAGAATCAACAGTGACCTGCTTTGTCCACTCCACATTGTATTTCTAAGATTCATCCAAACTGCTCCATATAGCTGTACTTCATTTTCACAGCTGTTTATTCATTCATTTAATAAACATTGATTGAGCCCCTGTAATATTGTATTAGGTGAATATATCATAATTTATTTGTTTAGCTTCCTATTGATGGATGTTTGGGTTGTTTTCCTTTTTTTTTTTTCATTTATGAATAATGCTACTGGGAATATTCTCTTACATGGTGCCTGATACACATGTGCAAGAATTTCTCAAGAGTGCTGACTTTCCTACTGGGATTCATGATTTTTAGTGGGTTGTGAAATCAATTTAATAAATTCAACCAGGGGAGTTCCTGTCATGGTTCAGCAGAAACGAACCCAGCTAGTATCCATGAGGACGCAGGTTCCATCTCTGGCCTTGCTCATGGGTTAAAGATCCAGTGTTTACTGTGAGCTCCGGTGTAGGTTGAAGATGTGGCTCAGATCTGGCATTGCTGTGTCTGTGGCAGACAGCTGCAGCTCTGATTCAGCTCCTAGCCTGGGAACTTCCATATGCTGTGGGTGCGGCCCTAAAAAGACAAAAAATGAAAAGAAAAGAAAACTCCTTTTGGAGTTCCCGTCGTGGCTCAGTGGTTAATGAATCCTACTAGGAACCATGAGGGTGCAGGTTCGATCCCTGGCCTTTCTCAGGGGGTTAAGGATCCGGCATTGCTGTGAACTGTGGTGTAGGTTGCAGACGCGGCTTGGATCTGGCATCGCTGTGGCTCTGGCGTAGGCCGGTGGCTACAGCTCCGATTAGACCGCTAGCCTGGGAACCTCCATATGCTGCGAGTGCGGCCCTAGAAAAAGGCAAAAAAGGGGGAAAACCCCTCTTGCAATAAGGACTTGAGTTGAATTGACTCTATAGATCATTTTGAAGAAAGATGAAGTTACTTTCTTTAAAAAATTTTTAATTACATTATAGTTGATTTACAGTGTTGAAGTTTTTTTCATAATATGATTTTTTATCCATGAACATAGCTCATCTCTCCATTCACTTGTTTTATGCAGTGTCTTTCAATAAAGGTAATTTTTTTCCTTATAAAGGTCTTTCACATCTTACATCGTGTTTATTCCTAAGTACCTTAATTTTGGTTGCTATAATAACTTACCTCTTTTAAAATTATGCTTTCTAGGAGTTCCCATCTTGGCTCAGCGGAAACAGATCTGACTAGTATCCATGGGGACGCAGGTTCCATCCCTGGCCTCACTCAGTGGGTTGGGGATCTGGCATTGCTGAGAGCTGCGGTGTAGGTCGCAGACCTGGCTCGGATCTGGGGTTGCTGCGGCTGTGGCATAGGCCAGTGGCTACAGCTCCCATTCAGTCCCTAGCCTGGGAACCTCCATGTGCCATGGGTGTGGCCCTAAAAAAAAAAAAAAAGGACAAAAATAAATAAATAAATTATGCTGTTTATTAGTGAAGTGTAGAAATGTAACCTATTTACATCATCCACCACCTTGCTGAACTTTAAAAAATTAATTCCAGCAATTTATGTGTAATCTTTTCTAAATAAACAATATTTTTTATAAAAATCATCTTGTTTCTTCATTTCCAAACTTATACATTTTATTTCTTTTCTTATTGCACTGGATAGGACTTCGAGTACAATGCTGGAAAGAAGAGATGATGTGGACATTTTTATCTTGTTCCTGATTTTAATGTGATGCTTCAAACATTTCACCTTGAAGAATGAAGTTTGCTGTAATTATTTGGTAAAAACTCTTTATCAGGTAGGAAATTTCATTATGATTCGTGGTAAATTTTAGCAAATATTTTTTCTACAATTGTTTGGATAACCATATGGTTTGTCTCCTTTATCAATTAATGTGGTGAATTATATTAATAGCTTTTCTAATGTGTTGTTTTGGTTTGGTTTTCTTTTTGGCTGTACCTGCGGTATGTGGAATTTTCCTGGCCAGGGATTCATCCTGCACCACAGCAGCGACCCAAACCACTGCAGTGACAATGCCAGATCCTTAACCCACTGTACCACAAGGCAACTCCTAATAGCTTTTCTAATATCAAGTCACTCTTGTATTCAAAGGATGAACCCACTTTCATCACAATGCATTATCTTTTTTTATACACTGCCAAATTCAATGTCCAGGATTTTTGCATCTAGATGAAGAAATGAGATTGGCCCCTAATTTTCTTAACAAATTTAATTTCTTTACATTCTTCCAACAGATTTGTCACTGGAGCCTAAGTGCAGGTCAGTTATCTCCAGTTTAGAAGGCCCTTCCTGCCTCTGCCAGCTACCAAATAGCCTTTCCATTCTGTCTTTCCCTTGTGACATCAATGCACTGATGCCTGGGTACTAACCACAGCAGAGGCCAAACATCCTCCCTGGAGGTCAGCGGCAGGTCTGAAGAAGCCAAGCCCCCGGAGATCTGGTTGGTTGTCAATCCACATCCCTTATCTCCCACTCAAAACTCACTTCATCCAAGAAGCTTTACTTGATTACCAGCCTGTGATCTGCTTTGAGGGCGGGAACCGTGTCTCCAGCCCAATGCCCACACACAGAAGTTGCTCCTAAATGTCTGTGAAACTGAGTTTATACAACACAATTATGAGCTCAGGTGACCCTGATTTTTTAAATTGTTTGTCTGCTTTTTTTTTAATTTTAATGGTCTTGAGTTTTTTTGGCATGTATTACAGACACAGGCGCTGTCTCACATGACAGTGGTTATTCTGTGGATGAGAATTGTGTCTACTGAGGAAGTCCTTTTGACTTTCCAATTGTAGAGGCCGCCCTGCTCAGGCCCAGAGAGTCCCATCCCGTCTGTGTTTTCATCCACAGTTCTTTCTCACACCTTGGAAACTGTAGGTAGTCTTCACTCTTTATGGTTTCCGGGTGGGCATGTCCTCTGGGCTTTTATGCCACAGCTTTGCTCATGACCTTTTCCTAGCCTGCCCTCTCTCCCTCCAGCCCCTCTTCTCCAAATTAATTTTTTCACTGAATTTTCCCTTGTGCTCAAAAGTCCAATCCTCAGTGAAACCCCTCCGTACTCTCCTCCTGCACTTCCTCTCCCCCGAGAGTCATTCCTTCATCCTCTGTGCCTTTCAGATGTTGTATACACATGCCTATTTATTTTACTTTTTAAAAAAGAACTTTTAAAAAAAATCTGAAATATTGGAGTGTATATTTCCTAAGATCAGGAAATTCCCTTACAGAACTTACAGTACAGACATCAAAATCAAGGTGTTTATCATGAATACTAATATTCTAATCTTCAGTTCATTTTAAAATTTCATCCATTATCCCTTTTGTTAACTTTGTTGTAACAGTTGTCACTGTTTTATATATATTTGTTCACATTTTTCTACCTCCTGTGTGATTGCATGCACAAAATGGGTCTGGGCTTATATACTTTATCTTTTTTTTTTAAGGCCACATCTGCAGCATATGGAAGTTCCCAGGCTAGGGGTTGAATTGGAGCTGTAGCCGCTGGCCTACGCCACAGCCAGCAACGTGGGATCTGAGCCTCATCTGCAACCTACACAACAGCTCATGGCAACACCAGATACTTAACCCACTGAGCGAGGCCAGGGATCAAACCTGCATCCTCATGGATACTAGTCGGGTTTGTTACTACTGAGCCACAGCGGGATCTCCATATCTTTTATCTTTGATTCTAGTAGGATGACTTATAAGTTTTTATTGTGTGCGTGTGTTTTTAATTAGTTAATAAAGTGATACGGCTTGTCCTCGGTTCCTCTAGTCTTCCAGCATGGCCCTCCCTTCCTCACCTGGATTGTGCTCCGGGGACCTCTCTCTCTTCCTCTCTTTCTCCCTCTTTCTCTCAGTCAGAAAACTCTTACACTAACCTCATTCTGGGCCTTGATCTGTACTATGAAGTAAATGACTCCTGGTGGCTTATAGTGTCCTTCTTCCAGGGATAGATGCTGAAGGACAGAAAAAAAAAAAAGGGAATAGTGCACTTCTGTCCCCAAGGGCCTCCATTTCTAGTGTCCTGTGTATTTTGGTTTTTCCCCCAAAGGCCAGCATGCACTTGCTTGTGCCGTCTGTGCCTGCTGACTCCTGGTTTGGCAAATGGATATAAGCATAAAAAGGTGGCCCCGGAGATGGGGAGCCTGGGGTCCAGCACTCTCCAGGCAGGCCCCTTGGCCACATCCTGATGACTGGACCTGATGTTCCAAACCAGGGGTATTATATCACTTCCCTTTAGCTTATTTAAAGCCAACAGGCTGTTCTGAGGAGCATGTCAGACTAAAAACTTCGACTGCTCATTTTATGAGGGAAAAAAAACCACTAAGAGACCGAGGAGAGAAATTGAAAAAGTACTGGAATTCACCTCGTGGGGGTTGCCACTATTTTAAAATGCTTGACTTTGTAACTGGTATCATTTATCCCTTAAACGCTTGGGGCTCTGCGGGGAGAAAATGCTACAGAATTTGTACATTGATTCCCTGCCCTCAATAAGCTTGTAATTTATGCCATGAGCCTTATTTAGCTCCTAGCTTGCCCCTGTGTCACCTAGTTCTTATGTTTATTTAATTGCACTGTCAACGATAAACCTTTATGGAGCACCCATAATATGCACAGGAATATAAGAAACAGGGAATTGGGTCTCAGCGGGCTTATAATACAAGCTCGCTAGGTTTCTCTGTTTTTCCATCTCTCTGTTGCTCTTTTTTTCCCCCCGGTGTTCAGTATGTTCATCGCCCTTACCCAGCTTCCTCCACGTCGATAAGTGCTAGCCTCTTTCCAAACCCACATTTCTGCCTCCTGTCCCACCTGCCCCCTTATCCTCAGGGCGACATATCAGGACAGAAACCCATGCTTCACAGGTTGGGTCAAATGGTTTGATACCAGTGGAAAGAGGACAGAATCCGTGGTTGTCCATCCTTTTTTGGGCAACAGGGCCCAGGCACTCCTAAGGCACCCTGGAATTCCAGTGGCCAAAGAGGCCCAAACCCTGCCCAAACCTCACCTTCCTCTGCCGCAGTGATGGGGAACCCCTCGCGTGCCATCAGTAAATCCTGCAGCAGCTGGTTCTGGATAAATAAGCCTGGTCACCCGATCCCTACAGGCTCCAGGGGAGAGGCCCTGAGGGGCTGCTCTGCCCCCAGGATCGTTGTGCTGTGGGACTGGTTTCTTGGGGATAATTAACGCTCCTCGTCCCACTCCAAATCAAACCGAGCCTTGGGCTGATGTTATGACACCGTGCGATATTTGTTGACACTGTTTTCCTCCTCAAATTGCAGCCTATCTTCCTGAGGTGAAGGGGAGGAGGGAGAGAGAGGTGAGGAAGGCAGGGAAAAGACTCAGGGAAAAGACTCCAGTCACGTCTCGGCCTGGAGGGGTGCTGCTCCCTGCTGCGCTCTTTCTGACTTCCGTCCAATCTCCTTGGTGTCTCAGCCCCCTGGAGATCTGGCTGCTCTCCCCCGGGGAGGTGATTTTTCACAGTGAGTCTACTTGTCCCTGACTTTCAGCTTCCAGCACTCTCTTAATTCCAGCCATTGTTTCACTTTTAAATGCACATTAAACAGCCCATCTTTCTTTGATTCTTTTCACCTTGCCGGTGTTTGTAAAGGAATGATCATCCTTGATTTATGAGTTAGCCAAGCTGTGCGTAATTATTTCTTCATCTTTACTCATGGATTCTTCCATCCTTTAATCACTCTTGTTTTTCCCTGAACTGTCACTTTCTCTGCATTTGTCTGGTAATGAAGTGGCTGCTGCCGTGTCCAGTTCCTGTTCTGGGGACTCAGAGGCTGAAGAGGGCAGTTAATGTGCTCAGGACCCACCCCTGCCCCTTCACATTATGAATCAGCTTGTCGCTGATTGATTGTTCAGCACTTAACACTTTCATAATTTCAGCCATTGTGTTTATTGGAAGTGCATCAACCATGGGCTACCGTGGTTCACCTCCCTCTCTCCAGCTCTCCATCTCTCTCTCATTTGTGTTTGGATGGATTGCTTCTGCTCTGTGACTATACTTACTCACGGTGGCTGCTGAAGAAGGCTCTGCACCTATCTCAATTTTAGATACTTTTCTGAGTCTCTTTTCTGAATTTTTTTATGGGTGGGAATTCTGGAATAGACATCGTGAGGTGGAGGAGGGGACTCTGGCCCTAGTTTCCCAGAGTCAAGGTTCAAATCCCAGCTTTCCCCCTCTCGCCTTCCTAGTGAGTGGCCTTAGGCAAGTCCCTTAACCTCTAGAAGCCTAGAAAGATCCATCGAATGGAAATTCCCTTGTCTGCTTCCCAGGGTTGCTGTGAGGTTGAGAAGTGACTCACATGAGTACAGAATGGGACAGGTACCCAGTTCATAAGCATGTCCTTCTGTTCGTGCACTTGGCTCCTTCTCCAGGTGATTCCAGACTTTTGGGGTGTGTAGACTAAGAAAATCTCAAAATGTGTTTTGATGAGCATGGCATTGGCCAACTCTTTCTTTTGCCAGCTTTTTCTTTTGCTAAGAAAGAACAGTGTAAAAACCAAAACAAAACAGCAACACAACTAACCTCCATCTTTTGCCACTAGATCTCATAAAAGAATTTTTTTTGTCTTTTTGCTTTATCTAGGGCCGCACCCGTGGCATATGGAGGTTCCCAGGCTAGGGGTCTAACAGGAGCTGTAGCTGCCGGCCTTCGCCACAGCCACAGCAACGCGGGATCCGAGCCGCGTCTGCAACCTACACCATAGCTCGCGGCAACGCCGGATCCTTAACCCACTGAGCAAGGCCAGGGATCGAACCCGCAACCTCATGGTTCTTAGTCAGATTCGTTAACCACTGAGCCACGACAGGAACGCCATAAAAGAATGTTTGAAAGCAAAAAATAAAGAGGACATCATTTAAGAATTAAAAATGGAATTGAATACCTTTAGCTTGTGAAAACCCTCTCTGCATTATTCTTATTTATCTTACCTCACTAGGGATGGGGGGAAACTTGGTTTACAGATCCATATCTGGGAACCGTTGCACTCGTTGACGACTCAGAAGGGCTTTCCAGGTGAGCCACTCCTTGCTGTGAACGCCTTGCCCTGAGCTGGGTAGAGGTCGGCGGAGAATGAGGGACCAGCCCATTTTTGGGGGTTAATTTCAAGAACTGCCGAGGTGTGACTGCTGAGTCTGGGGGCCTTGGACTCGGGATGATTAGACAGCAAATGTGAGAAGGTGATGTGCTTGGTGTAACGTATATAAAGAAAGCAGAGGCGGAACGTTTCATGTCCAAGTTCCAGGTAAAATAATGGTTGTATCTGGTTTTTTTTTTTTTTGGACAGAGCAAATAGTCAAAACTTGCCAAGTCTGTCTGAAGGGTGTTTGGGCTTATGACGATTTTACTCTGACCCTGTTCTGAGTCACTTGTGGTTTTTCAGACATACACACCCACAAGTGTACTTTGGGGTTGAAAGATTCCATATCTGGTCGAAATGCAGAGGTGAATTGTTTTTAAGAAGTTTGAGCTAAACTCTGCTCATCTGCTTAGAGTGTGGAAAAAATCCTTGTTACTTTCTCGGAGAAAAAAAGAAATCACACACATACACAGCACACGAAAACACACACATCATCTGGGGGGGTTATTTATTTCTTCATTTATTTTATTGACATAGTCGACTTATAATGTTGTGTTAGCTTCTGGGATAAGTGGTTCAGTTATACATACATATATACATATATATATTATTTTTCTTTAAAAATTTTTTGAAAGTATAGTTGATTTATAATGTTGTGCCAGTTTCTGCTGTACAGCAAAGTGACCCACTCATACATATGTACACATTCCTTTTCTTACGCTGTCTTCCATCGTGGTCTATTCTAAGATATTGGGTATAGTTGCCTGTGCTATGTAGTAGGACTCCATTGTTTCCATATTTGAAATGTAATAATTTGCATCTACTAACCTCAAACTCCCAGTCCATCCTACTCCCTCCCTATACATTCTTTTCCATCATGGCTTATTACAGAATATTGAATATAGTTCCCTGTGCTATACAGTAGGACCTTGTTGTTTATCCATTTTATGTATAGCAGTTTGTATCAGGTTATCCCAGACTCCTAATTTAACCCTCCTCTACCTTCTTTCCCTTTCGGTAACTGTAAGTTTTTTTTTCTCTGCCTGTGAGTCTATTTCTGTTCTGTAAATAAGTTCATTTGTATCTTTTTTTTTTAGATTCCACATGTAAGTAACATATAATATTTATCTTTCTCTGTTTGACTTGGTATGATAATCTCTAGGTCCATACATGTTGCTCCAAATGGCCATTATTTCATTCTTCTTTATGGCTGAGTAGTATTCCATTGTGTGTGTGTGTGTGTGTGTGTGTGTGTGTGCACGCGCGCGCACGCGCATGTGTGTGTACACATGTATTACATCTTCTTTATCCATTCCTCTGTCAATGGACATTTAGGTTGCTTGCATGTCTTGACTATTGTAAATAGTGCCTTGAACACTGGGGTGCATGTATCTTTTCGAATTATGTTTTTCTCCAGATATATGCCGAAGAGTGGGATTGCTATATCACACGGTAGCTCTATTTTTAGTTGTTTAAGGAACCTCCATACTGTTTTCCATAGTGGCTGGACCAATTTACATTCATCTGGAGTCTTTTAAAGTTGGGTTAGTTCATACCTGGGTAGGGAACCTCAACCAGACCGGAAATCTTAGCAGACAGCAATTGATCTGGTGTTGGGAAGCAGGCACAGAGCAAGCCTGCGCCTTCTCTGTGTCACATGGGAGCACATGGCCCTGGACTGGAAGACTACACTGGGGCCCGAAGCATTGCTGACTTTGCAGAATGATAGTCACAACCACTTATTGTGTACCAGGTACCTCTGTGAAGCAACTCATTTATGTTTTCTTGTTGAACCCTCCCATAACCTTTTGAACTAAGCTTAATTAGAAGGCCAATTTTACAGATGAGAAAACTGAGGCTTACACAGCTTTCAGAAAAAGTTTCCCAGAGTCACACCAGAGCTGATGATTTACCACCAGGTGAGCTGCAGCTAGAGCTGGGTTACCCATACGGGCCTTTCTGACTGGTGTTTCAACTACTAGAATATTTAGTTCCTAAAATCTTAGGTCTGACATGAGTGGGAAGTGGACTTGAACTGTCCCTTTTGAGGTGGCTTTTGGAAAAAGAGACATTGCCTACCACACACACAAACACACACACACACACACACATTTTTTAAAACTCTCTGAAGCACTCCTAAAACACATAGCTTTCCCCCCTTTGTTTAAAAACACAACCTAGGAATCTTTCTGGAGAATAATTTATTAGCACTTATTTATCAAAAGCCTTAGAATGTTTATGCTCTTTGACCCAGAAATTGCCCTGCTGAGAATTTTTCTGGTAGCCAGTATGCTCCAGGCTTCTCTGGCCCTGGGTCCCAAGGACTGTGGTCAAGTGTCCCTTCCTCAGAGGGGCCCTGCCCTCCCCTCCGCACCCCCTTCCTTGCCTTCCTTCAAAGCACTCCCTCCAGCTGAAATGACAGGATGTAACTGTCACAGAAGTTGAGTCCCGTGATAGCAGGGGTTTCTCACTTTAGCCCCTGCTTTAGCCCCAGTGACTAAATCAGTGTCTGGTTCATTGAAGGTGCTCAACAAAAACTCATAATGAACACTGGGGTGCATATATGAGCTTACATTACATAAATACCTCAAATCTCAAACTCTGCTCGACCGGCAGTGGATCTAATCTTTCCCAAATGTCCCGCTCACCCACACCGCTGAGGTTCCTCTTGGAGTTTCCCTGGGTTGGTCCCGGTCGTCACCAACACCGCTGTCAGTATGTGGGGGTGGGGGGAACACCCAGGCATGTCTTTTGAGACCAGAGTGCACCAACCCGGTCTCCCCAACAGCCTCCGAGGAGCTGCTCCTGCCACATCACCTGCGCCCACTGTCCTCCTTGGCACAAATGCTGCCTCCTCTTGGATGCGTGACATTGCCACTGACTGTGCCAAGACCTGGGGCTCACCCAGTGGTGAAGCAGTTTCAGGCCAGCAGTCCACCCCGAGTGGCCCTGGTGTAGACCTCTGCCCATCTGCACAGGCAGTGAGGCACCCCCACTTTGGCAAGGTCTGCCTGGGCGTGTCCTGCAGGCAAAGCTGTCTGAGCTCTAGCATGTCCCAACTCTTTCCCTGCACCCCAACAAGCAGACACGTCACAGAGCACCTCCAGGCTCAGCGCTGCTGCGTATGCTGGGTCTACACTGTGTCCACAACCTGCGTTCTCTTTGAGCGCAGGCCCTGCAGCTGGGCAAATTCGGGATAAGGGATCCCTTCTCTCCTCTGGTGGAGAGCTGAGGAGTGGGGACGGCACGTTGGAGAATCAGGAAGAGAATCTGGGGATGGTGAAGGGGGAGTGAGAGAGCAGAAGAGGTGCTACCCGCTTCCCTGAGAAGGCCTGCCTGGGGTAAGCGTGTGCCTCCCTGCCCTCTCCCCTCTCCCTTGGGTCCTCCTCCTCTTCCTCCTGTGAGTCCCCCCTCCTCCCTCCCCCTCCTTTGCTCCCCCCCCATGCACATTTGTTCATTTTAATAAGTGTACTGTACTAATATAAGATGTTAATAATAAGGAAAACTATTATTTGGTTGGGTGTGAGCTATATGGGCTCTCTGTCCTAGGTTCACCATTTTTTTGTAACTCTAAAACTGTTCAAAACTGAAAAGTTTATTTAACTTCCCCCCATACTGTGGGCTGCTTAAATAAGTTATAGGAGCTTCATAAAATAGAGTGTACTACATCCTTTGAAGTGGATGCAATAGATATTTATGGGTGGATATAGTAAGACAGTTTCAAAACATTGTTAGAATGAGAAAAAGTAACAGTATATAGTGTGTTAGCTACAATCTCATTTTACAAATACATATTCATATGGGGAACATGTAGAGGGCTAAGTCAACAAGCTAAGAAAGGTTATCTCTAGGTGGTAGAATTTCCAATTATTTAATTTATTTTTCTTTTTTGCTTACTTGTATTTTCTCATTTGTCCATGATGTCTCGGTGTAAAAAGATGATGTGATAGGCAGAAGTCTAATTTGACCTCCAGTAACCCTTGTATAATCCCTTCCCCTGGAAGTGTGGGTGGGAGGTGTGACTGTGACAGCTGCCGCTCCTTTGATAGGTTATGTTTATGGCAAAGATGACGGCATTTTGCAGATGTAATTCAAGTTCCTGATTAGTTGACTGATTATCCTGGGTGGGACTGACCTAAGCAGGTAAACTCTTTAAAAGAAGGCTTAGCCTTTCCCTGAGATCAGAAAAGATCCTGCTAGTTGTTTTTGTTTTTTGGGTTTTTTTGCTTTTTTTTTTTTGGCTGTTCCTATGGCATGTGAAAGTTCCAGGGCCAGGGATTGAATCTGCATCACAGCAGTGAGCAGTGACCTGAGCCACAGCAGTAATAATGCGGGATCCTTAAACACGAGGTCACCAGGGAACCACCCTGCTGGTCTTGAAGAAGCAGGCTGCAAGGAAGGAATTCTTCTAACAAGTACACAAGCTTGGAAGAGGACCCTGAGCCTCATGAGACACCAGCCCTGGCCACCACCTGCACTGCAGCCAACCCTGAGCAGAGGACCCTACTTAGCCATGCTCAGCCGTGGAAACTTGAAGATCATAAGTCTATGTTGTCTAAACCACTAGAAACACACAGCAATAGAAAACTAAGAGAGGTGGTAAAAAAAATAAATAAAGGAAAAGGCAGCTTAGGAGAAAGAGGTTGAGATAACTTCATTTCCTAACAAACACAAAATGCCATTCTTATCCAGCTTTAGGCTTGTTTGCTGGACTTTTGCCACTCACAGTATTCCTACCTCCTACCTCTAAAGTCCTTCAAACAATGTAGGTAAAATTGTTTGTATATTTTATGCCAATGGATTAAAACCAAATGCTATGGATAAGAGGCCAAATACTCTTAAACTAAATGTAGCTGTCACCCAGTTAACTTGAGCAAATCGGAAATAACGCAGCCATAAAGGATGAAGGCAGAGAAGCTATCAGAAAGTCTGTTCTTCTCCCCCCTGTAGAAAAATTTCTTTTTTTTATAACATGTAATCATTTTTAAAAAATCTAACAGTGGAGACAAAATAGATGGGTATCCTTCTAGGAAAGTCAGTTTTAAGATTAAGAAGTCATTGAAAGGCGAGTGTGTGAGGAAGGAGCCTTTTATGTGAATGGGGGTAAGAAAAGGCTCAAGTCCCTGCACAGGTGCTGCACCCGGTCCTAGGGGGCCCCCATAAAAGCTGCCATCACTGTCATCATTATTAAACACACACGCAAGCCCTTTTATATACCACACGCTTTCTTGTGTGTTAAGTGCCCATAGGGAAGAGATGGGAGTTTGAGAGAAATGCAATGAGAAGCTGGTAGTCCTGGAAGATGAAGGCTGACACATATGGCACTTTCCCACGTGGCATTCAGGTCATGCTTGGCCTGGACCCAGGCTGGCTCGGAGGGTGCCGTCGTAGGAGTCATCACATGGCCCGAGTGTCCTTTTGACTTTAGAAGGAGCAGAAAAGGAGGCTACCTTTGAGGTGTGGTTTAAAAGCTAGGGATAAAATCCTGGGCTCAAAATTATTTCAGTGACTTCCTTTCACTGGGCTCCAGTTCACTGTTAAAGATTCATTTTGGGTGATTTTGAAAGGTTTTATGTTTTCAAGAAGACCTTCATGAACACAGATATCCCTGTGAGACACAAAAGGGAGGCTCAACCTCAGAAAAGATTAGATGGAACCAGTTGATAGTACAAGAATGGCTGAAAAGTGGGAAGAAAGAGAAAGGGGCCAAATTCCTGGAAATGGCTCAGCCTCCTTTACTGCCTTGTGAGAACAAGGGGTGTGCATGTGTGTATGTGTGTGTGTGTGTGTCCACTCCTCCCTCCTACATCCACTTCAGACTCTGCTGATGGGTTGGATGGTGTTGCTCCTGCCCACTGGCCTTGAGCATCCTTCTCACACAGCTCCTCTCGGTGCCACTACCAGTCAGCCAGCGCAGGCTGGTGAGATGAAGCCTTGCTGACCTGAAACGAGGTCCTGGGCAAGCCTTGACTCCCTGGGATAAGGACTTTAAAAGGTCACTTCAAGACACAGGACAATACATGAATTTGGGGGCCCCAGGATTAGTATAGCAATAATATAATTACCCACCTGAAAGGTGTTGGTGATATATCATCTCATTTAATCCTCACAGCACTCTGTGAATGCTCCCATTAAACACACAGATAAGGAAAGGCTCAGCTAGTGCACGTCGGTCCCAGAATCTCCCTTTGAGTCTCCTAACACCGAGCTCATATCCTTTCCACCACCCCGTCAGAGCCTGGCTCAGGCACAGCGTCTGAACTAATGGGCATAGTAGAAGATGATAGCATGGAAGTGAAGAGCAAAACCACTCCAGTATGGCTTTCACCCCATCATTTTTCCCTGAGACAACCCGGCGAAACTTACCACCAATAATCCCCATGTTCCTGAATTCCCTGGGCATTAAAACACAAAAACATAAACAAGTCATCAATAAATTTTTGTTTGAAAAATGCAAGCCCTTCCAAAGTGTGCAGAGTACAGGGGAGTCTTCCTTCACCTATCCTCACTAATGCTGAACCACTTTATAGGTTAATCATTGTTAACAACTTGCTAGGTTCTTCTTCTAGACGTTTTTCTATGCATTTATGCCCATATAAATGTAAACATGCAAATATACCTGTATACCAATAAGATTACATGATATATGTTGTTCTGCAATTATTTTTTCATTTCATTCTGGCTCAGGGAGCTTTCCACTTAAGTGTCTATATATTTACTTAATTTTTTTTAGCCTGCTGCACACGGTATTCAATAGAACATGCCACTGTTTTCTTTCCACCAAAGATCATTTATGTTATTAGCAGTTTTTCAGCTTTACAAACAATGGTATAGTGAACAGTGTTGTAATCACAACCTCTTGTGTACGAGTGAACATTTCACTAGTATGGATACCTAGAAGAGAAACTGCTGTGTTAAAGAGTGTATGCAGTTTAATATTTTTATGGACGCTGTCAGGACAACCCCAAAGTTAGTCCATTTATTTCTACCAACAACACGTGAGAGTAAGCCTTCTGCCTGTCTTTGCCCACACTGAATATTATTAATCTTGAAAATCTTAACCACCTGGTGGTTGAACAGCATTATCTTGTTTTAATTTGTGTTTTCTGATTATTAGTGAGAATGAGCAATAGTCACTTTGAAAATCTTAGTCTCTTAGCAATTGTCGATTCTCTCTCCCTAAAATACTCCCTTTCCTTGGCTCTGTGACTGTCCACACCACACTGCCCTGGCTTTGCCGCTACACCTTTGGTCACTCTCTTAGTCTCCAATCCTGACTCCTCAGCTTGGCTTTAAATATTGATGTCCCTCAAAGTTTGGTCTTAGTTACCTGTCCCCGCTCCCTCCCAAATACACAGATCTCTCAATTTACATTCTCTTCTCAGATGATTTCTTTCAAACTATTTCAGACTTCAGATTTTGTCTATCCACCAATGATTCCCAGATTTTATCTCCATCCTGGCCTCTCCTCTTGCTGTAGACTAGCTATCCCACCCTTCTACTCAGATGCCTCAGGAGCACGTTAAACTCACCGTTCTTAATCTGAACTCAAGAGTTTATTCCCTGAGTTCCGCTTGTGACTCAGCGGGTTAAGAACCCGATATAGTGTCTGTGAGGATCAGGTTTGATCCCTGGCTTCACTCAGTGGATTAAGGATCTGGCCTTGCTGCAAGCTGTGGAGAAGGCTGACAGGTGCAGCTCTGATTCGATCCCTAACCCCGGAACTTCCATATGCCTCAGAGAGGTCATAAAAAGAATAAAAAAAGAGTTTATTCCTGCAGACTAGTCCTTCTTTAGGACTCCCACCTCAATGACTATCTCACCAACCTCTAGTTACCCAAAAAGAACCTTCCGAGTCACCCTTGGTGGCTTCTTTGCCATGATTCCAGTGTTCAGTTCTTTCCAAGTCCTCTTGGCTCTTTGTCCTAACTATCTCAGGAAAGTGCCCATTTCTTTCCATTTCCATGGGCTCCATCTCCCCAGAACTTTTGCAGTGGCTTCCTAACTGGCTGAATCTCTGCTTAGCTTTGGCCAGTCTGTTCTCAAAATGTAAGCAAAGTGATTTTCAAAAATTAAGTCTGATCATGCAGCCACCAACTTGTTAAACACAAAATTGTTTATAATCATTGAAATAAAAAAGAGGGAAAGGAAGAAATAACTTAAATATTCAACAACAGATTGATTAAACACATTTAGTTCATCCGTTCGATGGGACAACATGTAGACATTTTTTAAAGTCCTAGAAAAGGCAAAAAGATAAAAATTAAAAAAATAAAAAAGTGTAGTCCCAGTAAATCAACAGTAGTTCACTTGAAAGAAGAAAAAGGAGTTCCTTGGTGGCCTAACGGTTAAGAATTTAGCATTGTCACTGATGTGGCTTGGGTTCATTCCCTGGCTGGGAACTTCCACATGCTGTGGGCATGACCAAAAAAAAAAAGGACAAGAAAAGTAAAAAAAAGTGTAGTTCCGTCAAATATTAAGGATCAGATAATTGCTATTAGTTAAAAATTTAGAGCAGTGGTGACTGACAGAAATACAGCATGAACCTCATTCATAATTAAAAACTTTCTAGTAAAGTAAAAAGTAATAGATAACATAAAAGAAATAGATAAAATTAATTTTAATAATATATTTTATTTAATCCAGTATATCAAAAATATTATCAACATATAAAAATTATTAATAGGATATTTTAAATTATTTTTGTACCAAGTCTTTGCACTCTAGTGTGTTTTATACATCACATCTCAATTCAGATACTAAATTTTTATCAGAAATACTGATTTCTGAAGATTTAGGTGTCATAAAATTTACAGTTGAAAAGTAGAGTGATATATCCATGTTGTTCCAAACATACATAAAAGATTTCCAGTAACTGAACTGAGGATTAGTTTGTTTGGTCCATGCCCAAGGCATGTGGAATTTCCTGGGCCAGAAACTGAACCCACGCCACAGCAGCAACCCAAGCTGCTGCAGTGACAATGCCCAGAATTGAGGATCAGTTTTTAAATTTAAATGTATGTTAACTTGAGTTAGAAATTTAGATCCTCAGTTGCAGCAATCACATGTTAAGCACTCTGTTGCCAACGTGGCTAGTAACTACTTGTTGGATAAAGTGGTTCTAGAGTAAGATAAAGACTGCAAGTTCTTTAATTGAAATTTTTTTTTTTTTTTTTTTTTTTTTGCTTTTTAGGGCTGCACCTGTGACATATGGAGGTTCCCAGGCTAGGGATCGGATCAGAGCTGCAGCTGCTGGCCTACACCACAGCCACAGCACCTCAGGATCTGAGCCACGTCTGCGACCTACACCACAGCTCACGGCAATGCCGGATCCTTAACCCACTGAGCAAGGCCAGGGATCGAACCCGCAACCTCATGGTTCCTAGTCGGATTCGTTAACCACTGAGCCACGATGGGAACTCCTCATTTTTAAACCTTGCAAACCTTATTATAAAAATCCTTCAAGGGGTAAAAAATATAGCCCAACCTCTCCTGAGAATAAATCCTAAATACAATATTAGCAAATTTAATCAAGCAATATTTTAAAATAATTATAACCAAATAGGGTATATTTAAGGAATGCAAGAATGGTCATTCCTTAGTTCTCCAATTGTCATGAAAGATCCCATTCACAGCTGGCATAAAAAACAAAAAGCAAATGAACTTGACACAAATAGATATTTATGAAGAAACTGTAAAACCTTGTAAAGGCCATGAAAGAAAATCTGAAAAATGGAGAGGCTAAATCCATGAGAGAGAATATTTGTTGGAGGAGGGAGGGAACAAGTTAAACTAATTCTAAAGTTTATTTAGAAGAATAAACAAATGACCGATAGGAGTTCCCACTGCGGTGCAATGGGATTGGTGGTGTCTCTGCAGTGACGGGACGCAGACAGTGGGTTAAAGGATCCTGTGTTGCTGCAGCTGAGGCATAGGTCAAAACTGAACCACAGCTCAGATCTGATCCCTGGCCTGGGAGCTCTATATGCCACAGGGCCTTCAAAAATGGAAAACAACAGCAACAAAAAAAGGACCCGTACAACTATAGTGATTAAAACATTGCAGTACTAGTGCAGGAAAAGACAAATAATGGACATAGGCCCATGAATATAGGGGAATTTCATATATAACAAACATGATATATATTTCCATGTGTTGGGGTAAGTTTTGATTGTTTAATAAAAGTCATTGATATCACTGAGTATCATTAGGGAAAAAATAAAGTTATGTTAAATCACACCCCAAAACAACCTCCAGATAATTTGAAGTTTTGGAAATTTAAAAACTTAAACAAACAAAAACCTTGAAAGCTCAAGAATATAATACCAGAGCATGTTTTAAAAGAATTTTGGAGGTGAGAAGAGCCTTTGGTAATATGGCACCAAGCCATATGTCATGGAGGAAATGATTGACAGGTTTGACTATTTTGGCAGACACTGCTGGTTACCAATGAGATGTAAATAAAAATCTGCTGGGGACTCCTGGGAAAGATTTTCCTTCCTGATGAGAAAACAGATCTGAGAGATGAAAAAAAAAAATTGTCCTTATCCTCTTCCTTCCTAATCAGAGTATGAGGATGTAGTATTTGGAGGTGTCCGCAGCCACCTCGCTTTACAAGGGGAGACTGTCAACACATTGTAGGTGAGAAATTTGAAAGATGTAAAGGGACGGATCACATCTCTGAACCACCAAACCACTTTTGGATCTCAGGTTAATTAAATAGTTACTCTTATGGTTTAACCCCCAGTTTCTTGACTTTTTGTTCCTTAGGGCTGATACAAATATGTAAAAATAAAAACTTCCTGTGCCATAAGACACAATGAACCCAGTGAGAAAAAATAATTTCAACATTGATGTAAAGGTTAATAGCCTTAATAAAGGCTATTACTTAATAATAAAAAATCTTGTAGTCACTGATAAGAAAAAAAGATAATACTTTAATAAAATAAAATGGGCAAAAAACATAGATAATTCATAAATTAAATTCAGCTGACAAATATATAAAAATATGTTCAACCTCACCAATTATCAAAGGCTTACAGATTGAAAGAGCAATGCAATATCATTTTTGGCCATCATACTAGGGAAGATAAAAAAGAGTGGTAAGGGCTACTGCTGGAGATGGAGTGGAGAATCAGCTTAACTCTTACATGTTGGTGAAATGTAAATTGGTACAATTTTCTCGAGATCCATTTATTACTGTGAATCAAATTTTAAAAGATGTGGCTTATTTTTCTCAGCAATTTTCCTTTTAGGAATTGTTTCTAAGGGAATAATCAGACATGCGACAAAGATGTGTATACAGTGATGTTTAGTGCAGTATGCCTTAGAATAGTAAAAAAAATAAAAATTGGAAAGAAAGCAAATGTTTCCAACAATAGGTGATTAGTTAAATAAATTATGAACATTCATTCAATGGAATGGAATTCTGTGTGGCTATTAAGAGGGATGATCCATGACTATACGTATTAACATGTAGGGATATTCATGATCTAGAGATAGGTAGGAAAAAGGAGCTTACAAACACTATGTGTTAGGATTCAGTTTATGCAAATGTGTGTTTAGCCACATGTATACACTTACAAATAAAAACTTGATTTCTTTTTTAATAATAGAGATTATCTTTAAGAAGTAGGATTATGAGGGAAACTTTATTTCTCTGAATTGGTTGAATATTTTATATATCAGAAAGAACAAAAGTGATTCCAGTTTAGGAAATAAAATGCTTCCAGAATAATATGCAATGATATGAACAGAAACATATGTACTTTGCTATGTTTAAAAATAGAATACACGTCAATGTTATAGAAGGGTTATTTTAAGAGTGGAGCTAATTTTATTGAAAATTACCTGGAAAGTTGTAGACCAAAATGTTAACAATAGTTATATCTTGGGAGGGGTTGGTGTGTGTGGGAATTTGAATGATTTTTTATTTTATTGGTGATACAACCGTGTTTAAAAGTATTTTTAGAAGATATTTGTATTACTTCTCTAGAAAAATGTTACTCTTAAAAAACAAAAGAGGAGTTCCTGCTGTGGTTCAGCTGGTTAAGAACCCACGTTGTTTCCCTGAGGATGCAGGTAAGATCCCTGGCCTCGCTCACTGGGTTAAGGATCGGGTCTTGCTACAAGGTGCTTGTGGCTGTGGCCTAGGCCAGCAGCCGTAGCTCCTATTCGACCCCTAGCCTGGGAACTTTGTAATGCTACAGGTGTGGCCGTACCAAACCGAAAGAAAGGAAGTGCCCCCTGTGGCACAGTAGGTTAAGGATCAGTGTCGCCACAGCTGTGGTGCAGGTTGAAACTGCAGCACAGTTTTGATCCCTGGCCTGGGAACTTCCAGGTGCAGCCGAAAAAAAAAAAAAAAAAAGAAAAGAAAAAACAAAACAAAAGGAAGAAAACAGAAAGGTGGGATGGAAGGAGAGATAGACAAACCAAGACCAACTTGACCCAAGTCCTCTCGGTGGACAGCTAGGATCCTGAGAAGCCTACAAAATGGGTGGATCTGATGGCATTAAATACAAACGTCTGACATTTATTTAATTTTTTTTTTCTTTTGTCAAGCCACAAAGGATTTGAGGCAACTCAAAAGGAAAGATGTGATAAAACAGAAAATTACAAAGAGAAGAATATCAGGATCAAAGGAAGTGCTGATGGATTAGAAAGGCAAGACTGGGGGGAAGCAGGGTCATGCACGCTTAGGAAGGTTGAGGTGCAGGGTGAGCTCCCCGCTATGATGCACAGACCCAGAGATCTTTTGCTCACCCAGCTGGAGACTTCCAACATCCTGGGATCTGCACAGGGGGAGCCCACGAAGAGGACAGTATAGTAAAGGTACACTGTGGAGTGTCTGTCTGTTCAGCCCATAAGGACCCCTTTTCTTCTGCCCCCTTAAAGCTCAATGGACTGGGGGTGTTGGGGTGGCGTCTGTGAACCTCTGGCAGAGTGGCTTCTTCCAGGTATTCAGAACTGGACCTGAGAGCTGGCTTGTGACTGTCTGGCCAGTTAGGATGGCTCCACAGAGCAGAGCACACGTCTTAGTTGTGGCCTTAGAGCTCACCTATTTTGTGAGGCTCTCTGTGCATTAAGAAATAAAGAAACGAGGTTGCAAAACTGATGGCATATTTTAAATGTTTATATTGAACAAATTAATGCTTTTAACACCATAAAATATAATGCCACAAAAAATGTTCTGTTCACAAGATAATTACAGGATTTATTAAAAATATTAATTCATGGTGCACTACAGGCGATGTGGTCCAGAGCCAAAAGGGCCTGTGCCAACCTCCCGCCCCCCTCCCGCCACACGCCCCCGAGGCTGTGAACTCCGTGCAGCTGGCAGCAGGCAGACTGGGGAGTCGCTGCTCCTGCTTCCCCACCTTTGCCAGGGCTCAAGTCCAGGTCCTTCTGAAGCCCACCGACCTGGCCCTCTGAGACACCCATCCTTCCAGCGAGGTCCCTCGTTCACAAATCCACTTGACGTGGATGTCTTTCTACCAGTAGCAACCCAAAGAACTTCAGAACGACTTACATCCATCCCAGATCCTTGTTTCTCCCTTGCGCTGAATTTCCCTCCCAGGGAGAAAGGGAATTTTCAGCTTCCGTGGCCTTAGTCTGCAGTAAGTTCATGCATATTCTTCCAAGGTGGAGGAGGACTGTTTAAAAGATGCTGAGTGGCAGGGAGAAGAATGTCACCTCAACATCCCTCCGCCAAGCGGGGAGAGGTTTGGCTGTGTCTCAAGGACGCAGGTTCAGACAAGGGTAGGCTTGGCTGCCTTACTGTGAGCTGGAGTCGGTTTCTTAGTGGTGGAAAATGTTGGGGAGCCTTGGGGCCCTGCTTCAAAGCCTCTCCTAGAGTGAGTTGGTCCTAAAATTGTCTTCTGAACTGGGGAGAAGAACGTGAGGCGAGGTATCTGTCCTCTAAGGGGTTGCAGGGCTGACTCCCCTCCATGGAAAAGTAGAGCAGTAGAGAAGCTGGTTATACAGCAGTCTTTTCTCGCCATGGTTCCCGTGGTGCCTAGCAGTGAGCCTTAAATAAGCAGACCAGCAAAGCTGTTTGTGGTCCCCAGTGCTGCTGACAACATAAAGTCTTTGTCCTTATGCTCTCTGCTCAGGCAGCCGCAGGAGAATGTTCCAGGACTTACCTCCTGGCCTCCCTTTGCAAACTGGATTCATTCATTTAATTAACAAAGATTTTCTGAGCACCTACTTTGTGCTAGGCTCTATCTGGGGGCTAGGAATACAGGGGTGATGAACAAGACACTCGTGGCCCTTTCTGGGAACTTCTGCATCTCCCCATCTTTCATCGCCACCCTCAATATACAAAAAATAAAAACACACAAAAAAGAATCATGCCATTTCTCTAGACCCACCAAAGAATACCAAGCATGTGGTTTCAGAGAGAGAGTGAGAGAGAGAGTGAGAGTGAGAAAGTGAGAGAGAGAGAGAGAGAGAGAGAGAGAGCGCGCGAGGGAGAGGAGCACTCACTAGAGAGTAAACTCCTGGTTTTGTGGTAGTCTTCCAGAACAAGGGGCCCATTTTTGTCAGTCCTTGTTCAAAGATCCCATGTCCCCCACGCAATGCACATACATATGTTACTCTTACAAGTTTACATTCATAACATGTACAGCTGGAGAGCAGTGAGGTCTGCCTCCCACATTATACAGAACGGATTGGCAGCTGGGACTGAAGGCGATAGAAATAAGCTATTGATCAAGGGTTATAAAAGTACTGCCACTGGGATCCTGTGATGCTTGCAAGCTGAGGGCAGCAGTAAAGTGCTACACAAATGCAATAACATTTATAACCCGAGGGCAAGTGCTTTTTACATGAAAATAAAAAGCTGATCCTCTGTTTAATTCTTTCCCCCTTCTTGGGCTGGATGGGCCTTTGACAAGTGCATGGACAGGAGCCTAAGCAGGGCCACTCCGGATGGGCAGGCTTCTTAGTCTCTGGGTGGGTGACATGGGTCCTCTCCCCCCCCAGTGCCTTCTGGTGGTCTGTAGAGAAAACTTCACTTTTAAAGCTTCTCTTGGCAGGCAGGAAGAAGCGGCCATATTCTGCCATTCGGAGAGGCCCAGTAACAACTTGGCCCCATGGGCCTGCCTTGGTTTGCTTTGTGGATGTTGCCTAGTCCTGTCGGGAGCTGAACTTTTCACTTGAATGGTTACTGGAAATCACTTTTTAGAGCTTCATTCTGTGACATTTGTAAAAAAAGAGAAGTCCTATTTTAGGAAGAAATAAATGGAGAGATGATTCTTGGAGGTACTACAGAACAGTGAATGCATCATAGCGACTGGACCAGAGGTACCCAGCTTTTTTTCCCAGACTCACCAGACCAGTGCTTCCTAATCTGTTCACGGGGACATCAATCCTGTAAGATACTTAATAAAAAATTGGGCTATATAATCAAATAAATTGGGAAGATACTTCCTCTTGGAGATTCCTATTGGGTCTTTGCAATTTAAAGGTTCTGAGAAGTCCTGCAGTATGGAAACAACTTAACTTTGCTTAACAGCATTTCCCAGGTTTACTTGACTGTCAGACTGTCCTCTCACCGAAAAGTTCTTTGATCTTTTCTCTTTTTAATTATCTATGCCTACTGACAACACACTTTGGGAAATGCTGCAGAGGTACTTAATGGAAGGATATTTGCCTGTCATATATTGTATGCCTATCATGTGCAAGACACTTTACACAGATTATTTCTAACCACCAAAACAACTCTGCAACAGTACTAGCCCTATATCGCAGGTGAGAAAAATGAGGCTGAGCGTGGCTAAATAACTTGCCAAAGGACCTTCAACTAAATAGTAACTTGACCAAGATTCTCCGCTAGGTTGTTCTGACTCCAAATGCTGCATTTTCTATTACACCATGTTTCTTCCTGTTGGCAACAGAGACTTCTCTTTTTTGCCAAAGAGTAGGTGAGTTGATCTTCTTTGGAGACCCTTGTCTCAGAATTCATTCATTCTTTTAAAGCCTGGCCTGATTTATCTCTTAGCCCAGCACTACCCTCTGTCTCCTTCCTTGTGGCTCGTGGGAATTACCATTAGAAAGCAGAACCCGAATCTAAGGAGCCGTGGGCAGCAATCCCAGTTTTGCTATTTACTGTTTATGTGACTTTAGGCAATTTACTTAATATCTCTGTACCTCAGTTTTCTTATCTATAAAATTTTAAGTATGTACAAAATATCTAGCCCAGAATGCTTAGTACATGACAGCTGTTGTTTGTACTGTTAATGATTACTAGTAAGTCTTCATGGAGAAAAAAAAAAACTCATCAAGAAAATTTTAGGGATCCTTGTTTTAAATCCCTTAACTATCTTGGTATGATAAGATACAGTTATTTTTGTATTAAAGATGAAAAAACAGAAACCTGTTAAGCCAGTGGCTTTTTAAATATACAGTTAGCAACCAGCAGAACTAGGACCTGGATTCCAAATTCACAGAAATTTCAGGCACTCTGATGTGTCAAATAGCTAAATGCACCTGAAAAGACAGAGAAATTTAGATTTACAAGTTCAGGAGCTATTTCCAATTGAAATCCAGTTAACAAAGAGGATAGGAGTTCCTGTCGTAGCTCAGTGGTTAACGAATCCGACTAGGAACCGAGAGGTTGCGGGTTCGATCCCTGGCCTTGCTCAGTGGGTTAAGGATCCGGTGTTGCCGTGAGCTGTGGTGTAGGTCGCAGACGCAGCTCGGATCCTGCGTGGCTGTGGCTGTGGCTGTGGCTGTGGCGAAGGCCGGCGGCTATAGCTCCTGTTAGACCCCTAGCCTGGGAACCTCCAAATGCTGCGGGTGCGGAACTAGATAAGGCAAAAAGCCAAAAAAAAAAAAAAAACAAAGAGGATAAAATTTCTCTGAAATTGTAAGTTTAAATGAAAGATGAGGAATTTTTTTTTTTTTTTTGTCTTTTCTAGGACCGCACCCGCAGCATATGGACGTTCCTAGGCTAGGGGTCCAATTGGACCTGTAGCCACCGGCCTACACCACAGCCACAGCAACCCAGGACCTGAGCCACGTCTGTGACCTATACCACAGCTCACGCAACGCCGGATCCTTAACCCACTGAGCGAGGCCAGGGATCGAACCTGCAACCTCATGGTTCCTAGTCGGATTCGTTAACCACTGAGCACGACGGGAACTCCAAGATGAGAAACTTTAATTTAAAAAAAATTATATCTAGGAATTCCCATAGTGGCTCAGTGGGTTAAAAACCTGACATAGGGAGTTCCCGTTGTGGCTCAGTGGTTAACAAATCCGACTAGGAACCATGAGGTTGTGGGTTCTATCCCTGGCCTTGCCCAGTGGGTTATGGATCCGGCGTTGCCCTGAGCTGTGGTGTAATTGTAGACGCAGCTTGGATCCCACGTTGCTGTGGCTGTGGCATAGGGTGGCGGCTACAGCTCCGATTAGACCCCTAGCCTGGGAACTTCCATATACCACAAGTGCAGCCCTAGAAAAGGCAAAAAGACAAAAAGACAAAAAAAAAAACAAAAACCTGACATAGTGTCCATGAGGATGCAGGTTTGATCTTGGCCTCACTCAGTGGGATAAGGATCTGGCCTTACTGCAAGCTGCAGTGTAGGTTGCAGATGTGGCTTGGATCTGTGTTGCTTTGGCTGTGGTGTGGGCCTGCAGCTGCAGCTCCGATTCAACCCCTAACCTGGGAACTTCCATATGCTGCAGGTGCGGCAGTAAAGAGAAAAAACAAAGACAAAAACCAAAAACTAGGTCTAAAATTAAGACTGGAAGCAGGGCCCAGTTGTATTACCCACTACCATATTTTGTTTGTTTGTTTGTTTGTTTTTTCTTGTTATTTACAATTACTCGGGCCAAATCATTTTCCCTTAAAACAACATTTTTGTGAATTGACTCAGGTTCCAATAATAGATGAACATAAAATCTCCATGTTAATGTTGTTACACCCTGAGTTGGTTTTGCTCTGTGATCTTTTTTGGTTTTGCCTAGGCTGCTGAGGCAGGGACTCCCCAGGATAAAATGAGGAGTCTTTTTTTTTTTTTTTTATCTTTTTAGGGCCGCACCCGCAGCGTATGGAGGTTCCCAGGCTAGGGGGTCAAATCAGATCTGTAGCTGTTAAGGGTCGAATGGGAGCTATAGCTGCTGGCCTACTCCATGGCCATGATAAATCGGGATCTGAGCCTTGTCTGCAACCTACACCACAGCTCACAGCAATGCCAGATCCTTAACCCACTGAGCGAGGCCAGGGATAGAACCTGTATCCTCATGGATACTAGTCAGTTTCTGCTGAGCCATGACGGGAACTCTGAAATGAGCAGTCCGGGTGCAGTTAATCACAAAGCTTAGGTTCGAGCATTTCAGCTTGGAATGAGTCTTCCCATCAACCCACTGACGTTTATCATAGGAAATGTAGTCGTCATCCAGATTGAAGTTGGAATGAGTGTTTCTTTTCTATTAGACGAGCACCAACAACATAGTGTACTTGGAAAAACAAATGTGTGCTTATGCTAACTGAAAAAGTAGTATTAAAATAAAGTGTTTGTGGCTCTGAGACTCACAACCCTTGTACCTTCAGGGACTCAAAAATTCTCAAGTGGCTATTGGAAAATGTTTTTTCTTTTTTTGCCTTTTAGGGACGTTCCCAGGCTAGGGGACAAATTGGAACTGCATGTGCCAGACTACACCACAGCCACAGCATCACAGGATATGAGCCACTTCTGCGACCTGCACCACGGCTGTTACCACTGAGCCACAGGGGAACTCCTTATGCGAATCATTTTCTTTGCATTGCCACTTATGGAAAAATACTATCCCATTTTAGAGATGAAGCTGAAAGGAAAGTAAATTGGCTGGACTTTTTGCTTTTCTATTCCCACCACTTTGGGGTGTGGTTCTCCCTGTGTTCTAGCTCAGATGCACATGGATGATGAGTTTAACACTAATGGGTGTCGGGTTCATCCAGAGATCATGACTTCAGTATGTGAATTATTCAGCAATGAGGTTGATCTATTTATAGGTCATAAATCAGTTATAAACTCAGGAATTTGAAAACAGGTCCCTAAATAGAGAGGCAATTGTTACCTATCTAGGGCTTAATTTAAATATGCAGGGTTGAAGCCAAGCAAATTACATATCTGATACCCTTTCCGTTGGGCTTTGGGAGAAGTGGCTAGGATAGGTGCATTGATTATAGCAAGGGGTGAGGGGTAAATCCAGCTTTGACAAGTGAATTTCTATCTTGAGCAAGCTCCAAATAGTTGGTAATGGCTGTCTGGTGCAGTGTTGAGAAGGATTCTGAGGCCAAGTTCAGGCTCCGGAAAGCCACAGGCCACAGATTTGCCATCCCTTACTTGGTTATTTCATGCCCTTTACCCATCACTGACGGATGTTTTCTCAAAGTGAGAACACTGGGCCACGCCACATTTATTCGCCAAAATTGTCCTGCTGAATCTTATACTCTGATGCATCTCCTAGAACCAATCAAGGAAAAAGAAACCAAATTGCCTCCTTTCAAAGACCCTTAGAGTGATGATAAGCCATTTACAAGATTGAGATAATGAAGAATAAATAAGGACACTCTAAGGTCCAGCTGGGACAAATTGGTCTACTGGCTGGATTTGGGGTAACTCTTTGTTGCCATCATCCAGATGAGGAGATTTCTCTGCTGGGGCTGGGTTCTAAGATCCAGCCTGCCTCCACTCTTTTCTTCTTTAGTAGTATATCTTTCTCTCATTCAGGATCCAAATCGATTCAAGTGCACACTTCCATCGTATTTCAGTGTGAAAGAATGCCAGGCCTGAAGAGATGCATCTGCGGTCTTCTCTAAGCTCTAAGTCGCTCCAGTCTCCTAGCCGTGGAAAAAGCCCTAAATGAGTCCCGTTCCTTCAGTGCACGGGCCTTTCAAGGATCTGACCCCTGGGATTATGATTCCTATGGCTGATTCTGCTCTCATTCCTCTCTCTAGGCCCACATCAAACAAACAATCACTCTTAGACCTTACTCTGGTTTCTGAAAAATCAGGTCATGTCCTGTTTGGATGCCAGGCACACCCCTGTGGCTTTCTGTTCAGAACCGCACTATCTTTACAG
Source organism: Catagonus wagneri (assembly GCA_004024745.2). Taxonomy (NCBI): domain Eukaryota; kingdom Metazoa; phylum Chordata; class Mammalia; order Artiodactyla; family Tayassuidae; genus Catagonus; species Catagonus wagneri. Next base: position 5,664,659 of record PVHT021183666.1, read on the forward strand.
CTCCTTGGTTCAGCACCCTGCCTGCCACTTCCAGGTACTCTGCTTTGTCTCAGGTTTCATCCTCTGCCCTTTCCCACAGACCTACCCACCCTGCTGGTCCTGGGGAATCAGTGATAGCACCCCTTAGCTATTTTTTTTTTTTTTGTCTTTTTGCCTTTATCTAGGGCCGCACCCCTGGCATACGGAGGTTCCCAGGCTAGGGGTCTATTTGGAGCTGTAGCCGCACACATATGCCGCAGCCACAGCAACATGGGATCCGAGCCGCGTCTGCAACCTACACCACAGCTCACAGCAACGCCGGATCCTTAACCCACTGAGCAATGCCAGGGATCGAACCCGCAACGTCATGGTTCTTAGTCGGATTCGTTAACCACTGAGCCACGACGGGAACTCCCCCCTTAACTATTGTGATCCAGCTCCTCTTCTGTGCAGAGTGCTTTTTTTTTTTTTCTAAAAGAATTCTTGAGATCTCCCTAACTTCCTTCCTATTGTCCCACAGGGGCATCATCCTAAAGAGCTAATAATTTACATTTACTGAGCGCTTATGGGCCACAGCTCATCCAGACCCTTACAAGTATGATTTCATTCAATCCCAATAATGTCTCTTATTATCCCCATTTAACAGATGAGAAGACTGAGGCACTTGAAGTTACTTGTCCAGAATCATATATCAAGCGGTCAATGGTGACATGACTTTGGCCTTCTGATTCCAATTGTGTTTTGGAAAACTGCCATGTGATCGTGCAAAATGGCATTTGTACAGCAGAGGCAGTTGCTCTTGCCTCTGAGAAATCTCCTCTGTTTCCTTTCAAAATCATGATAACCTTTTTTTTTTAGAAAAAAAAAAACCCAATGATAAAACACATATTTATTGCAGAATTCTCAGACCTTTAAAAACACCCAATGATTAACTAGCTGGGGTTCATTTTGTGAAAATTACTGACTTATATGACTTGTGATTTGTGCACCTCTCTGTGTAAATGTTACACTTTAATTAAAAAGTTTATATAAAAGATACCCTCAGATTCCCCATGTTTATATTTTAACTTAGAAAACACCTCCCTGTACCCCGTTTTAGGACTGCATTGTGATTTGCCAATGCTTTGGGGAAAGGTGAATTTTGCAACAGCACTAGTCAGATGTAAATGTTCAGGATAGACATACATTGTGCTAGCTGGGCAGGCTATGCCTGACCCCATGTGTTTTATGTGATACAGAGGTTGTAAAGAACTTATTAGAACATTATTTCAATGAAGGAAGGAGGACCTTATGTCATTGCAACAAACCTGTGCCCTAACTGATTTAACTTGGAAGATAGAGGGTGGCACACTGTAGTTTAATGCTGCTTTCACCTGGCTGGAATTTGGAATGTAACATATTTATAATAGCATTTCACTTGTACAGATGTATTAATCAGTACTTCAGACTGCCAAATTTCAATGTTTGCAGAAAAGAAACAACAATAAAGTTTTATATATATAAGTACATATATATATATGTAAAGCTACATATATATATGTAGTTTTGCAATATGATGCAATTTGCCAAAGAGCAGTAATGATATTTATCCAGCACATATATAATTTATTTCATTTAACCTCCATAACAACTCTATGAAGTCATATGATTATTTCTGCATTTTACACATAAGAAAACTGTGGCTTACAATAGTACATCATTTGCGCAAGGTCAACCCAGGACTGTATGATTCCAAAGTTCCTAATTCTTTAAGAATAAACCCTGCAACTTCTCATTAACAGCTTGGACCTTCATAACAACCCAGTGGATTAAGTATTATTGTTTTCCCCGTTTTGGACAAGGAAATAGGTCCAGTGAGATAAAGTGATTAGCTAGACATTTGCAGAGCCCAGACCCAAGCTCAGGTTCTCACACTCTGAATCTGGGAATGCTTTCCACTAGATAACGTCCTAGCTCAAGGCCCACAATACAATTTATTTATGTTGATAATAGATAAACTAAAGGTGCAAATAACAAGATGATAAAATTCTTTCCACATCCCCAGTCTTGGAAGATCTCCTTGTGATACTTTTAGCAGCTCAGCAGCTTTAAGGCAGACATTTCTGCAGCTCTAATTGAAATCATTTGAAATCATTTTAATTTTTTTTTTTTTTTTTGCCTTTTGTCATTTTAGGGCTGCACCAGCGGCATGTGGAGGTTCTCAGGCTAAGGGTCTAATTGGAGCTGTAGCCGCAGACATATGCCACAGCCACAGCAATGCAGGATCCGAGCCACGTCTGCAAACTACACCGCAGCTCACGGCAACGCCGGATCCTTAATCCCCTGAGCGAGGCCAGGGATCGAACCCGCAACCTCATGGTTCCTAGTTGGATTCGTTAACCACTGCGCCACTACGGGAACTCCTGTAATCATTTTAGCTTTTAACATCAGATCCAGCCTAGGCCTCCTGACCCACATCAGTTACTTTTGGGGTGGGGAATTGGGGTCTGCTTCTATGGAGAATAGAGTCACTCACACACCTGCAAATACACACTTACATCTATCTGTGGTGTTTAGTTCAGTGGTTCTCAACCTTCACCACCTGAAATCCCCCAACCCCCACATCCCCATCCCCACTCGGGTGCAGATTCCCCCCATCCTCTCCCCCCCACCCCAATACATACACAGAGGACTTTTGGAAATGTCTGGGAATATTTTTAATTGTCACAACTATGGTGGAGGTGTTACTGGCATCTAGTGTGTAGAGACCAGGGGCTTTGCTAAATATCCTTCAGTGCCCCCATCAACAAAAAATTATCTGCGCCAAATGTCAACAGTGCAAGCTGAGGAGCCCCGGTCTAGTCAGTTCTACTAAACACATACACCTGAAGTTGCATAGGATCAAACTGACCTTGGAGATTATGGCAAAGTAATGAAATTGCAGGTATTCTCTAGAGGGTTGACTGCCTCTCCACCAATATTTATTTATTTACCAGTGACATCGGACCCATTTCCAATTATAATTTCAGCTTGCCATAAAAGCATATATAGAACAGTTAAAGAGAAGATTTTTAAAAGATCAGAAGCCATTGAGACAGAGGGGAGAAAGAACATACATTCAACTTCTTCTAGTCATTGGGGATTTTCTGTCATAATTCTTTGTAAATCACATTGATATGTCTCCTCTACTTATTTAAGTATTTTGTTGGTACAAGCCAGCTTTTCATTTATCCCAGCCCAAAAGAACTGAAAAAGAAGACTTGATGAACTCCAATAGTTACCACCCTGCTTCAATGAAGAGGTAGGACCGTAAGGTTTTCAGACAGTGTTCAGATCTTTAGAGTGACCTTTTAAGAGACAAAGGGGTTACTTTTCAGCCTGCAGCAGAAAAAAGGGTAGTGGTTGAGTGAAGGATGGAAAGGGTGGGGAGCTGGCTGAGAAAGCTGTTCAAGTAGTCCTCTGGGGGGAGGGAAGGGTTCATTACGCTATTTGAAATACTGTCAAATTCCAGAATATTAGTGACAATCATATACAAATATAAGTATAAAACCCCTTAATACCTAAAGTATGGTGTGTACTATGTTACTACAAAACTGTAAAATAAGAAAATGTAGAAGAAACTTCTTTACTCTCTAATATATAATGCTTCCTTATGATACTATAACATACAATGCCTCTGTTATATTTTTCCTATATTTACAGTATCGCTGCATTAGACTAATAGTCCTTATGGGGAGCTAGCTTTTTATCATTTTGAATGACATTTTACATTCTCCAATAAGATCCCAGTATTAATTATTTTCTGTCTAACAAAATCTGCACGCACGCACACACATACACACACATATGTATATACATATAAATATAAATAAATATTAATGTAAAAAATAGAGACTATAAAAATACAAGAAGAAAATTGTAGATATTTTTCTAAATCTTGGACTTTGGATGACCTCTTGCAGCAAATGGAACAGAAGGCAGGAACGAGAACAGAAGGAATGTATAAGAAAACACTGACAGATTTGACTGCTTATATAAAAATTAAAAACTGTACTCCAATATTTCATAAAATTCAAAATTTGAGTTTTATCTTTGCTCAACCAGGTTTTGATGACGATTAAGTGGTTTTTGGAGGGTAACTAGGTGGTAGGGGAGCAAACTCTAAAGTCACTGTGCACTTGCTGTTCTGAAAGTTGAATGATTTACCTCAGAGGAGTTTCTGATGGTAAACTTTCAATTTTCAGCTTATTTCTGGGATATTCACTAATTGTACTAACCGTATTTTTTTTCTCTTTAGCATTCATGCCATTCAAAAGTCCTACAAGGTATTATCTTTATTTTGTATATGAGAAACAGCAGGCTTCAGAAGCCCTGTTTATCTAAGGTCACTCAGCTAGCATCCACTGAGTGCCCCATGTCAGGTGCAGACTTAGAGTTTGAGAAAGACTCATCGAAATATATCACAACCTTGAGTCACCCTGAGCCTCCTCAGACCTCATATGCTGCATCTGGACTGACAAGCTTTTGGGACTCTATGTGTTTACACTCTCCAGAGTTCCATTAACTCAGAAAATGAATTTGAAGGCACAGGAAAAGATATCTTATGCGGTCCTATGTGCCCGGCATTGTACTGTGCGCTTTTCATGAATTATTTCATTCAGTCTTCTCAACAGTCCTATAAAGCGGGTATCAACAGCTGCTTTTTACAAGATAGGAAAACTGAGGATCTGAAAGATTAAGTAATTTGCCTAAGGTGCCTTAGTCGATAAGGAGTGATACTTCTTAAATGTTGAAATCCAGGGCCACTGGGTTCCACTCCTCTTCATCTTAGAGTGAGCAAGAGTATAATAAATGGAAACGTGGTCTATCATTGAATCACAAGCTAGAGAATTCTTTTTCATAGAGTTAGATAGTTATTTCATAGAGTTTGTTAGACAATTATTCAGTTAAAATATTTTGATTGAATGTCAATATCTAAAACATGATTTTGCATGACACTGATTTTTGATTGCTATTCAAATTTCTTACCAACCAAGCAACTTCTGGTACAAGAGATTCAGGGGCTTTAGTCTTTAAATTCTGGGTTAGTAAATGACTGCCCAGCACACTCCCTGGTTTTTTGAGGTCCATGAGCTAAGAATGCTTTTTTTTAATGGATGAAGAAAGAGGAATGTTTTCTGACATATGAAAAGTATGTGAAATTCAAGTATAGGGGGCCCACAACTAAAGGCTTTATTAGAACACTCTAGGAGTTCCCGTCGTGGCTCAGCGGTTAACGAATCTGACTAGGAACTATGAGGTTGCAGGTTTGATCCCTGGCCTCCCTCAGAGGGTTAACGATCTGGAGTTGCCTGTGAGCTGTGGTGTAGGTGTCGCAGACATGGCTCAGGTCTCACGTTGCTGTGGCTGTGGCTACAACTCTGATTAGAAACTCCATATGCGGGAGTTCCCGTCGTGGCGCAGTGGTTAACGAATCCGACTAGGAACCATGAGGTTGCGGGTTCGATCCCTGCCCTTGCTCAGCGGGTTAACGATCCGGCGTTGCCGTGAGCTGTGGTGTAGGTTGCAGATGCGGCTCGGATCCTGCGTTGCTGTGGTTGCGGCGCAGGCCAGTGGCCACAGCTCCGATTAGACCCCTAGCCTGGGAACCTCCACATGCCGCAGGTGCGGCCATAAAAAAAAAAAAAAAAAAAACTCCATATGCCACGGGCGTGGCCCTAAAAAAGCAAAAACAAAAAAACCAAAAAAAAAAATCTAGGCTCATTTGTTTACCTGTTTTCTATGGCTGCTTTTGTGTTACAACTGCACAGAGTTGAGAAATTATCACAGAGAGTCTATGGTCTGCAAAGTCTAAGATATTACTATCTGAGCATTTACAGAAAAAGTTTGCTGACCCTCATTCAGTGACATTGACACATTCAGGCATAATTTGAGTTTCTGAATTTTTTCTATGAAATTCTGTAACATTTTAAACTTCTTTCTTTTTCCACAAAGAACACTAAAGCAGTCTTGCTCTGGAAAAAATTTGACAGCCTGGGCTGATTTGAAATGACACCATTAGATTACGGTCCAGTGCTTAGTGGGTCTTGCTTGAAAGGCCCCGCCTTCACTCATCTTTTAGATACATTAGAGTTATCTCTAGATGGTAAAGCTGTGTCACTACCCAACCAGTCCTTTGGTTATTCATACTGACCGTGTTAAGGGTTTAGTTTCACATTGTGAGTTAATTCAGACTTCTTGAATCATTTGTAGGGATTTTCATTTTCAGTCTTGAACTGTTACACACTTTTGCTGCTGTTAATTTTTTTTTATCGTAAGCTCAGAGTACTAAATGGCTTAAACGTGTAAAACGAAGCCCATATTTTGATTTTTTTTTAGCTTTAAGAAATCAGAATTTTTTTAATTGCTTTTTTCTTGAGAAATAAAACTTAATCTTGCAGGTCACAGAAGTAAGAAAATGCCTGATGTCCAAGGATCTCAAAGCACCTTTGGTGGAAATACATAACAAGGTAAAGAACGTCTATTTATTTTTAAACACTGTTTATTTCTTGGAGGAAATACTATTTAATGGAAAAGATGTGACTAGTAACAAATAGAGTCCAAGGCTATTTCTGGTTCTGTCAATGACTCACTTTGACTTTGGGCAAATCATCTCACCACTGTTGCTCTTTATCTGCAAAACCTGGACTTCATGCCTATGGGAGTTGCATGGCTAATCAATGCCTGGAAAATGCGTAGTGGCAGATGCTACAAAAGTGCTGAGCCTTAAAAACAAAACCACCCCCACCCCCCATTTGTATTCAGTTGAGGTTGGGGCTCATTGTTATTTAACATTCGAAGGCCAACGCTACGTTATTAGGTCCGGCGTGCTGCACAGAACAGATAATATCACTGTCCAGTAGGGATTTTTTTTTTAAATCTAAGATTTTGGACTTTCCCCCCCTTTATAGTGATGAGGGGTTATTCTAGAATCTAGTAGTATATCCATACAAAAACATTCAGCTTTAAGTTGAAAACTATCGATTTAAAAATCTAAATACACCCCCTCCAAAAAAAGAAAAAAAAAACAAAAACAAAAAACACCCTCCCCCGCCCCGCCAAGAAATCTCTCAAAACAAGAATTCTTCTGATGTTTTTTTTTTTCCTCCCTGCAGTTCTCCATGTTACAGTCCTTGGAGGTATAATAGGCATAAAATACTTTCACTAATAAAATATGACAAACCGCCGGATTATACGTGGCCGATTCCCAGTGATTGCCCTGCTACACAAAGCAGAAAAGTAAATGCCATCATCCCCCTTAGAACAAAAGAACTTAGGAATAAAAAACATGGAGAGGGGGGAGAAAGCAGCAATAAATAAAGGTGAGCGAAAGACCCCGTCTCCTGCCCCTCCCCGAAGCGAGTGTGGGACTAAGTACTGCTAATAAAGTGGTTCAAGGGTAGTTATTTGGAAAGGGGGCGGGGTAGTGAGGGGAGGGAGCGGGCGAGCGGCGGCCGGGATTGCATGTTGCATTCGACTTGAGGTTGCATCTTTCTCCTGTTGCCTGGACCACGCTCCCCCATTGCAGTGCTTCCCCATCGTTTCTCTCCGTCCCTGCCCTCGCGGCTTTATTTCCCCCCTTCAAACTGCTGTTGCACTGGAGGGAGTTGGGGCCGCTCCGGAGCCCCTTTGCAGCTCTCGCCGGCGGGAGGGGGAGTTGGGCTCGGGCCGCGGAGTTGGGGGGGCCGCAGCGGGCTCCGGCCTCGCCTCAGCTGCAGCTACATGGGTGCCGAACTGCAGCGCTGCACGGGCTCATCATTGCGGCGGCAAAGGAGTTTGGCCGCCGCCGCTCCGTGCTCAGCCCCATCACCGCCGCCGCCGCTGCACTGGAGTTTGGCTGCTGCTGCCCTACTTCACTCTAGTTTAGTTTCACTCACTTTACATCCGGGTTTTTTCCCTAGGCAATGGGGGCCGCAGCACACCCCGTTCCTTAGGCAAAGTGAAATAAATTCGCCGCACCGACACGTCAAGTAGTCCGCCCGCCCGAGCGCCGCCACGGGCCCCCGCCGCACCCCCCCGCCGCCGCCCCGTCGCCCCCGGGGCGGGGGGCCGTGCCTCCCGGAGCCGCGGACTGAGGCGCGGGGGTCCGGGCCGGCCGCCGTACAACTCCGCCCGGCGGCCCCCTCCCTCCCCGGTGTGCCCCTCTACCCGGGCGCCTCCTCTCCCCCCCCCGCCCTCGTCCCCGCTTTCCCAGCCCCAGTCCCTCTCGCCCGGCTCTCGGGAGCGGCGGGGGCGCGCACGGCGGCGGCGGCGGCGGGCCGGCGGGGCCGCGCGGCGGGCTCCCGCGCGGGCGAGTGTGTCTGGGCCTGGGCGGAGGGATCCCCGGGCTGAGGCGGCGGAGGTGCTGCGGTCCGGGGCCGGGTGGTGAATGGGCTGGTGGTGCTCGCTGCTGCTGCTGAGAGGAGGAGGAGGAGGATGAAGAGTTGGGCTTGTTTGTCTCCCACAGTTTCTCTCCTGCTGCTCTGATTTCTCCCCTCCACCCCATTCCGGCCCGGGGCCTGTGTGTGTCTCTCCTGGAGGAGGAGGATCCAGTTCCTCCCCCCACCCCCTCCTCCCCACCCCCCCTTGCCTGGGGAAGAGGAGGAAAGAAACAGCCCAGAGAGAGGGAGAGAGAGAGAGAGAGAGTGAGAGAGGGAGAGAGAGGAGAGGAGAGGAGGAGGAGGAGGAGGGAGAAGGGAACAACCTACCATCTTAACACACTAATATCTAAAAAGTGCGAGAGGCCCAGAGCAGCAGCAGAAGCAGCAGCAGCAGCTCCAGCTTCTTCCCTCCCTCCCCATGAAGAAGAGTTCCCTCCTCCTCCTCCTCCTGCTTCTCCTGCTCAGAGTTCCTGCCTCCAGCTGCCAGGGGGGACAGCCAGCCAGCAGCAGGAGGGTGCAGTATCCCAGCTTTTCCATTCTCTCTTCTCCTCACTCTCCTCTCTCTCTTTT
>PVHT021183666.1:5673685-5706778 GCA_004024745.2 Catagonus wagneri
GAGGGAGAAGGGAAAGGGGGGTGTTCTCGGCAGGACCCCTCAGTCAACTTGAGATTTGAGCTATAACTTCCCCTTCGGGGCGCCCCCCTGCGTGCCCTTCCTATTCCTCCCCCCCTAAAAAAAAAGACAATGGAAAAACCTTGCCTCCCCCTTCCTCCCCTCTGCCCTCCACCCCTCCCCAGGATAAATTGGAAGTAAGTTTATGAGCAGCCTCGGGAGCCTGGGCGCTGAGTGCTGGGCCGGAGCGGGTGACAGAGGCGGCGCGCCGGGGGTGGCGGGGAGGGGGCGTCACATTGTCCCGGCGGGGGGCCGGGGAGGGGGCCGACGGCGGGGGCGGGGGGCGCGGAGCTTCGTCCGCCCCCTTGGGCTCTCCCTTGGCCCAGGGTGGTCGCCGGGGCTCTCTTACCCCCCCCCACCCCCCCCTCGGGATGCTGTCGGGGGGAAGTTTTTATTATGGTTATTTATTTAATTTTTTTTTTTTTGGAAATCCATCTTGTTTGGTGACTGAGGGATCTGGTTAAAAAAAAAATAGCTGCGGCTGCTGACGCTGCCGGGCCCGAGTGTGTGTGTGTGTGTGTGTGTGTGTGTGTGTGTGTGTGTGTGTGTTGGTGCATTTGTATTGGGTGGCCGGAGCAGCGTTGGGGAAATTCCGCTTATTCTTCTTCTTCTGCAACTTGTTATTCCGGAGAGTCTGCCTGCACCCCTCACCCCGAGGCCGGCCCTCCCGCACTCGCCCCCGCCGCCCGCGGCCGCCGGGCGCCCCCGGGACCCCGCGCGGGCCGGGGCCCGCAGGCCGCTCTGAGGGGCCGCGGCCGCCCCTCCCCCGCCCGCGCCCCCGCCGGGGGGAGGGGCGCGCGGAGTGGGACTCTTTCCGTTTGGTCCAGCCCCGTCGTGCACGCAGTTCCCAACACTTCTCGTCATCCTCTCTTTGGTCTCTTTATTCTGCTGAGCGGTGCTGTTAGGATTTCTTTTTTTCCCCTGACCACGTTCGCGATGGTGGGTAGCGGCAAGGTGGCCCTGGTAGGGGAGGGGTTTGATACCGAGATTGGGCACCGGGGGAAGAATGTCTCCTTTCAACTTTGTCTGTGGCTTGCACCCCCGTAGAAGGCCACACGCCGGTTGTGGGGTGCAGATGTGCAGAGAGTGATTTCTAAGTAGTTGAGTTGTTGAGATGAGGGTACGACTGCTAATGGTAGGCAGGTTTTGTTTTCATTGGTGAATCTGGTGTCATCATATTCCGGTCATATGTTGAAATATTCTTTGTTTAGGTCTTGAAGTAGAGGATCTTACTCTGCACGTCCACATCGTGTTGTTTTTTTTAAATGATGTCTCTGAAACTATGGCTTTCTAGAATTTCAGATGTGAGTTAAGGTCCGGGTGTGTGTGGGCCTCAGCACTGGCCTTGACAGTGAACTTTGTGGCTGTGTTTTGGATTTCTAAGATTTGCCCCATAGTTGGGGTGCGAGCTGTGCTTTTTTTTGTTAATTGTGTCAGGAATGGAGATGCTTGGACTGGGGACGTTAGAGAAGAACATTTACGTGTTAATAATTGATAGCTGAATATTAGAATCAGATTAATTGGGGATGATGAAAGTTTTTTTTTTTTTTTTTTTAAGCAGTTATGCACTCTAGGAAGGAAGCTTTTTCATAGGCACGCTTTATAGGGGTTCTTTAGGGTGCAGAGCTTGAATATCTCCTTTTAGAGAGGATACTCATCAGCATCTTTAGCTTCATGGAGGGCTTGATAAGCGGACTTGAACTAGGGCTAAAACATCTAAGTGAACTTTTCAGTGTTTGTGTTGTTTGTTTACATTTGATGCTCACTCTTGTTTGGGCAGTAGAAATAAATAGTTCAGCATTTCTTTTGATTTTTGAAGACAAGCCCCTTCCCCCCCTTTTTAAGTTTCACAATTTACTTGGTTTCACAGCATTGTAGGAAACAGTTACTCCATTTTTACTGGAAATACTATTATTCATTTTGATTTTGGTAAGTTCCTTTCTATTCTCTTTTTCTGTCTCCGTTTGTGTATGGACTCTGCGTTGTGGGCTTAAACCTAGCATGTTAAGGACTGTTTAAAATGTCTGAAGAATGCATTTAAAAATCTCAGGACATGCGTTTTAATGGCAAAGAGGAAAATTTTGTGTGCAGTTACGCTCATGTTCTTAAAAAATTTGCTGTACTTAAAACTTTGGAGGTTTACAACTATCCTTAAACAAAGAGTTTAGTAATAGTGCAGGAAATTCTCAAAACACAAATTTCTGGCTAACATGTTAAAAATGTTCCAGGTACTTTATGTTATGTCATACTTTTGCTTTTCTTAGCAGAATAGTTTTTGTAGTATGACTGACATTGCTTGGATGGCCTTAATAGCCTTTTACTTGAGTGCTTCTGAAGGCTTTCTAACATGGTTTTTAGATAATTTTACAAGCTTTATTTAAGCATGTTGTACTTTGGACTCAGGCAGGCCTTTATGGAACTGGAATAGTAATAGATTAAAAAGACTCCTGCCCATGCCAGATTTTGTCTTTAAGAAGTATAAGTGATGGACAGGGCCTTCTTTCTTTTGGCTTTGAAGGGTCCAGCCTTTTTCCCATTCAGTCATTTGGAAGGAACTGCCTCAGAAATACTCTTCTTCTGCTTACATGAAGAACTCTAAATACTGTCCAGCAGGAGGTGCTACAGTAAGATAAAGGAAATCTGAATTTTGAGGGTCTTGCTCCTTACTACAGCTCTACTTAGCTTCAACTAAGCATCAGGATTAACACTTTAAAGCTCCAGAAAGATTTTGAGTAAGTCCATTGAAAAATTCCATTTACTATTTGAAACGGAAATTTTGATTGCTTTTTACCTGTTTACAGTATTACACAAAGTAGGTGGGTTATTATGATAGCTTAAGGATGCTGCCCTTAGGTCCAGAATGTTGTTAGAATTACTTAATTTTGAAGAGGAGTTAGTTTCATATTGGTGAGTAGGGTATTGGACAGATTTAAAAAAATTATGTGCGATGGCTGTAAACAAAAGTAGTTGGTGTGATTTGGGACTTTAAGCCTTGTGGACATCCCTGTAATATTAATATAAATGGGATGCAGAGTACTTGAAATTTTGGGAAGGGAGATACTGTATGGAAGAATTTTTAGACTTTGTGTGTTTGTGTGCTTTCCCTCCAATCTATGGACAGCAATAATAAATTCTTAGGTACTCAGCTTTGTAAATATATATGGTTGATATATTTAAGTTGGCCTCCAAAGACTGAGATTCTTGAAATGTAAGTAAAGTTATATCTGTGGGTATGGGTCATTGCTGATATGTCCATTAGTAACGCTTAAACAATAGCTGGATAGGATGAAAGTAATTTCAAAGCATTTATAGCCCATGGGCCTTTGAAACTCTGTTAGTGTTAGGTGAATTGACTTACCACTGGAAATATCATGCTACTATAGTGGCTTGTAAAGTTTTGTTTCAGAATTTTAAAAACTTAGTAATGTGTAGAAAATTTGATGAACCTGCTTTGAATTTTTTTGTTTTCTAGGAATAATACTGTGCTTTTTTTCTCAGAAGGGCAAATAAGATAATACATGTGAAAGTTCTTTGTAAGCTGTCAGAAGCCATGCAGATGTTAAGTTGTTGAGATAGGTAGCTAATTAATACATGGACAGAAACTCTGTCTTTAAAATATTAACTTTCTCCATATCATTTGGGAAAGGGATGCTTTAAAAGTGCACCGAGAACACTTTATGAATTTTTTTTTTTTAATGCTGCTGTGGTTACCAAAACCTCTTTGTTATAGTTTTGAAGCTTTGTTTAAAAAATGCTGCCTAGGCAGTTTACCCTAATTCAAAAAAAAGATCATTTTTCCTTTTGTAGATCCTATGAAATGTGTATCCACTAAAGTTTTTCTTCTCTTCTCTATTGATGTGATAGAAATTGATTTTAGTGAATATTTAAGTTCCTGGATTCTTCTGTAGACTCTTAATAACACAGAGTAACAGATGTCACAGTTAACATTTTGGTTGTTTTGATTGATTCTGCTAACTTTCTGAAAAATTCTTACTAAACCTTTAGGACTTATTTCAAAGTGAAAAAGATGTATATCTATAGCATTAGTATTAGGGGTGTGTGTGTGTATCATTTTTGTTTTTCTAACTTAGAGGGATGCCTAAGGAAATGACTACTCAAATCTAGAGAAATGCACCGAAATATTTCTGTGTAAAAATAACCCAGCAGTTTAAAGCTTAGAGCTTTGAGTTCTACTCTTCTTAATAGACTCTGCTCACAAAATTGGACTAAAATAAAATAACATGTAGGTAATTGGGAATCCCTATGTTTTTGAGCATATCAAAAGGTATAGTATCCTAAATTTTAGAATTGACTTCTGTTTATGAAATAGCCTCAATTGGGAATTAAATATAGAAACTTGCTTCTGTGAAAGGTGAGAAAAACATTTAACTGTCTAGATAAAAATGAAATATCTCAGGGTAATATTAACTTTTTCATCTTACAGAGTGAATATTTAAGCTTTTTTTGAGGAAATACTGACATTAAGGTTATAGTAATACATGCTTTTAAATTTTGTATCCTTAGTATTTTGTACTTTAAAGTATAGTAATTAAAGTACTTTAATAGTAATTAAAGTATTTTGTACTTTAATTATTATTGAAAGGGAGAAAAGGAAGGGCTTAAAGTTTTAGGTCCCTAACCTTTGACAGAATTCCTTTATATCTGTATTCAAAGCTGATTTTTTGAAGCATGTTTGAATCTTCATATTAATTTGTGCTGGGAAATATTAATGATTTATGTTGACTTTTCAGAACTTTTGTACGTGGGCTTTTTTTTTTTTGTAGGCCCTAATTATTCTTTAGGAGTATAGCAATATATTTTGATCACTTTAACTTTACCAAGTGTGTATTTTTTCTGCTTCGAGATTTTTTTAAAGAGATAATATGATAACACTGCATTAAATTTATTGTAGATCATTATTTCTTAAGAGGCATGTTTCCTTCTTTTGTTTATTTGTGTGTATGTGGCCACACTCTTTTTGTAGGCTTTTATATCATCTTATTTGTGTATTGAATTTCTGAACAGTTATCTTTTGTGAAAATGTTGAAATAGACCTTTAAGAATAACTTTTATATTGCTTGTCTGTCAATTCAATCTTAAATTGAGGTAGTAGAGAACTCTTCCCTTTTAGAAATATGTGAGTTTCAGTCTTCCTTTGGGCTTTTTCTAAAGCAGCTTTCTTGTACTAGACACTTGTTTGGCAGTTTGAATGCCCCTCCGCTTCTCCCCTTCCAATACACTGCAGAACACACCCCCTATCCCCCTCATTAAAAAAAAAAAAAAAAGCAAAAAACAGTAGATTGAGGGAAACTGTTCTTTCCTATACTTTGGAATCATCTATGGAAATATTTTTCTTTTTAAAGTAGACAAAAAAGTGAACCCATAATGTAGAGGTAGAAAGGGAATGGGGCCTAACAGGTTGGTGATCTAGGCTTTATTTTGACTCTGTTTATGGGCCTAGGGGAGAAAAATAACTTAAACACAGAAGTCAAAAAGATGGGTTTTGTTTTATTGTTTTGGCTGCATTGAGAATACAAACTGTCAGTACTTGAGGAGAAGGAGCAGCAGAAAGGAATTGATTTTTTTCTGCTGCAGATCCAAGTATTGTTAGCCATGTGCATCTCTAAAGCAGCGTACTTACAAATCAAACAGTAGTTGATTCTTTCACTCAATTAAGAGTCAGAACCCTAAACTGTTGTTTTTTAAGAATTTTAAGTAAGTATCCCAAACTTCAGAGAAATGACACTAATATCCTGATAAAAGTGGGTGATAGTAACCATGGCAACTGCCATCTCTGGCCTTATGGACAGTATATTGTATTGATGAAGCTTCAGATCCTGTAGTAGCCTGTCACTTTTATGGTGAAATGTAGTAGCATGTGTTGCAGGTGATTTTTAGCTGGATTGTGTTAAATTTGTGTGCCAGCTTATCTTTCCTTGTTAGGAATTTCTTGGACTATATTCCACAGCATGTTTGTGAAGGTGCTGTTGCCTGAAAATAACCCACCACCTGTGTTAGGCCTCCTGATGCAGATTGCACTTAGTTCTTTCCCAGCCTCCTTCCTCAATCTTGCAGAAAATAGGGGTGTATGTAGAAACTATATACATAAATTACAGCTTAAAGTTCTCCACTTGGGTTTGGACATGTTATTGATAGCTTAAAAATTTTTTTGTGTGTGTGTTTTACCAGAGGTCAACAAATGACAGAAATGGGTCTGTAATTGGAATTTTTTTTCTAAGTATTCTTTTCCCAAATGTTTGTATGTGAAATGAGGAGTGAGGAGTGGAGGGTATCAATATTGAGTAAGGACTTAATAAAAGAGGAACTTAAGTATTACTATGTGTGTGTGTGAGATGGTATTATGTGCACGTATTACTATGAGAATATGTTTCCCAGTGGGCAGTATTGTAATATGGGAAATGTTTCTTTATGAGAATTTTCTTTAAGAAGAATTATTTATAAAATACAACCCAAAAGTCTGTTAAGAGAAAACCTGGTAAACCAATTATGACTTTTTTCTTGAAGGGGAATAGAAGGCTTTGAAAATGATCAAACTAAAAAAATTGTTTTAAAGATTATCTCCATAAATATAATTTAAAAATTGTAGGAAGCTTTTTGCTTTTTAAGGATTTCTTTTATGTGTGTATCCTATATAAGGTTTTTTAAAATGTGAAATGTTGATCTAAATGTTAATTGATACTTTTTCCAGTATATGCTGAAGAATCTGTGCTAGAGCAGAGAACAAAAAAATTATAACTGAATTTAACTAGGCCCTGGTAATAAGATCTAGTCAAATTGTGCTAGATAGTCCAGACTTTCTTGAAACTTACTGTGATAGGATGAAGTGGTTTACTTACTACAAGTCCCAAAATGCTTTGCGGGTTTTGCCTATCTCCGATTAGAGCATTGCATGCTGGGACCTGTAGTCAATTTAACCAGCACAGGGAACCCTTCCCTCTTGTCTACTCCATTTTATACACAGCTTCCCAAGCTTCTAAGAACTTTCTGCTAAGTAAAGTTTGATTGCTAATATCATGATTATTCTACTGCTGATATTCTAAAGTGAGTCTTCAGAAACACCTTAGTGTTTTAGTTTACCTTAAATGAGTTTTCTGTTTTTTAAAATCAGTTATTATAAGATTTATGTGTAAAATAACATGTTTGTGTAGATATATTCAAAACGACTTAGCAATTGTAGATTTTTTTTTTTGTCTGTAATGATAAAGGTCTCTATAATTAGATCATTAACTGATTCCTAGTAGCTCTGGTAGCTACGCTGTTCTCTTCTTTGAATGGGGACAGTTAGTCAGTAGTTAAAGTTGGATAAAAGGGGTAATTTTTTGTGTGCCAATATTTAAGTTCAGAGTTTTTTAGTCTTCTTTAATGATTGTCAACATGTTGAATCTCAGTATTTAAATGGAAGATAGATTCCTGAAAATAAATGTGGTTTTATTGTAAATTTAATACTTGGAGGTAAAGTCTGAAAGGTAGAGAAAAAGGTAAGGTTTTTTTAATTGTTTGTATTTTCAAACAACTTAATTGTTTGTATTTATAAAATAAAAATTTCTGTCCTTTCTAGAGGTCTAATGCTTTTACTTTGTAAACTAACATCAGTGTTTTTGTGGGGATTAAAAGTTAAAATATGTAAAAGTGCTTAGCACAGTGCCAGCACATACTAAAGTTTTGGTAAATGTTTAGAATTAGCAGCAGCAGCAGTAGTAGTGTTTATTGTTACTTTAAAAAAAATAGAATGCTTTTCATTTTTCCCTGTCTTTTTACATTATTATTTGATCAGAAACCTAGGCTGTTCTAACAAGGCCTTGAGATTTTTGGCCTGTGGTAATGGTGTGGCAAGTCCTTAGAATTTTTGGCTCTACGTAAAATGTCTTCGCACCTCACTTTCTCTGTAAGTGATGTATGCATAAAGTCAGACAACCAGCCAGTAGCAGAATTTTGACCAAGATTCAGCACTGCCTATTCATTACTATTTGCCACTGTGCCACAGCCTTTAGTTGACTTTGGAAAGTTCAAAAGATAATGAAAATTTCTTGTTCATGATGTTTGCCCTATTAGAACATCCAGCCTGGTTGATTAATGAAAATAAGATGCTTCAAAAATGTTCCTCATGTCACAGTGTATGTAACCTTGGGAAAATTCTGTTATGTTTAGGGGAAAAATTCTGTTATGTTTAGAAGCATGAACCAATCTATCACCACAGTCCACAGTGTTATAGGATTAATGTATTGGAGACCAGTGAGCAGCCCCAGAAAGAAAATGTAGTTTCAGGTCTGTGGGTTGTACTTAAAATGTTAGGTTCAAAGAAATCATAAGTCATTACATTATTTTTCCCTTTTAGGACACTTTCACTTCTTTTAGGCTCTTGAACTTGTTCAAGGATATTTTTATCTACATGGCTTTTAGCTTTTTGAGAAGGGAAAGGGACACCTGGGAATACTGAAAATGTAGGCATAATTTGTGATGTGTGTGCCTTAGTTTGAGTGTATGCAGAATCGGGGAAATGCCTTATCTGCTTGGGGCCAGTGTCTATTCTAGCAGAGCTCCTTGAATGTTATTGCTGAAGACTGCTATGTTTATTTAAGAAACTCTGCCTTTAGTAGTAATTATTTACGTACTTGTTTATACAACAAACCAACCACTATAATAATACTAACCTTTTTTTCCTCATAAACATGAACTGAAACTTGCTAATGCTTGTATACCAGATATTTGATAGATCCTTTAGAGGTATTATAAATTTTTGGAATCTGGCTTGATATGCTTCCACATTATGAATGGTTTTATTTATTTTATATTAACTCATCCTTTTCAATACCTAATATTAAAATGAAAATAGTTCAGTGGTTATAAAGATGTTAAATTCAAAAATCTAAATGCAAGGAAGAAAATGATCCCTGGTATTAATTAGCCAATGCAGAAAGTTTGGATGAGTTGTTATCTACATTTTATAGTTACGCACACTTGTGTGATTCCTGAAATAACCAAAGTTGGAAATAAGGAGAGTAAAACTGGGCAGCCATGTGTAATTCTCCATGGAGTTCTCTGACACACTAAATTATTGAGCACAGTTTTCTATCTTCTTTTAAGTGAAATATCCCAGGCCAGTGTAAATGAAACAGTTGTGATGGTGTCAGAAGACCTGGCTTTAAGACCAGTCCCATCATTAGCTGTTCACTCTTGGGACGTTCATACTAGCTGGGCTTTAGTTTTTCCGGTACTGTAGTAAAATGGGGATAATGATAAGAGCCTGCTTCGCTATGCTGTTGAAAGGATTAGATGAGACAACACTCATGAATGTACTTTATTTTCTAGACTATAAAAGTACATATTAGTTGAGTTTTTTTTTTATAATTTGTTTTTTATTTTTTTGCATTATAGCTGGTTTACAGATTTCTGTCAGATTTTCCAGCTGCACCGCGTGGTGACCCGGTTACATGTACATATATGGATTCGTCACATGTGATTAGATATAGTTCCCCATGCTATACAGTTGGATCTCCTTGCTTTTCCATCATTAAAGCACTAGTTATCCCCATTCCCTCCCACACCCTCCCCCACACCTCCCCCCTCCCCACCCCTCCCCCACCCCCTTGGCAACCACAAGTCTGTTCCCCTTAGTTGAGTTTTTAATCACTAATAGGTGGCTGGATTTTCAGATATTTGTCTGTGTTGTTTTAACAGTGTTTATATTTAAAAAAATTTAAATGTGTGAGTTAGAATCATAATTGGTGATACAGATCCCTCCCCATGGCCAACAGACAAGTTCTTTTTTTAAAAAAATTTAAAAAAATGGGAGTTTCTGTCGTGGCTCAGCAGAAACGAATCCTACCAGGAACGATGAGGTTGCAGGTTCGATTCCTGGCCTCATTCAGGGGGTTAAGGATCCGGTGTTGCTGTGAGCTTTGGTGTAGGTCGCAGACGTGGCTTGGATCTGGCATTGCTGTGTGCCAGCAACTGTAGCTCTGATTTGACCCCTAGCCTGGGAACTTCCATATGCCGCAGGTGCAGCCATAAAAAGCAAAAAATAATTCATTAATTAACAACATTAAAAAATTAAAATATAGTTGATTTACAATGTGCCAAATTCTGATGTATAACAAAGTGATTCAGTCCATATATATATATATATATTCTTTTTTTTAAATATTATTTTCCATCATGGTCTATCCCAGGAGATTGGCTATAGTTCTCTGGGCTATACAGTAGGATATTGTCTATCCATTCTAAAAGTAATAGTTTGCATCTACTAACCCCAAACTCCTACCATCCCTCTCCCTCCCCGCCTCCTATGGCAGCCATATCAAGTTAACGTGTGTTTACAGTGTATTTCTTGACAAAAAGTGTTGCTGTGTTTGTATGCATATATCATATATGTATGTGTATATATATATATGTATGTGTATATACATATATCATAAATGTACAGGTGTGGTAGTTTAATGGAAAGCTTGAATTATCAGCTTTTCTGTTGAAAATTATTTTTGTGTGTTACTATACAAACTTATACAAATATATATAGTTCTTAGAGAAATGGCATAGATATAAAACTTTAAAGATTTGGCAGGTTGTGAATTTTTTTTGTATTTTAGGGTTATCTGTTATATTAATAATGATAATTAACATTTGCTGAGTGTTTTATGTTTAGCGCTAAGCCTTTTTACATATAGGATTTCATTTTACTTTAATCCTCACAGCAGTGTTCTGAGAATTTACTGTTACTGTCCTACCTCCATTTTACAGATGAGGAAGTGAAGGCTTCCCTGGGGTCATTTAGGTAGCAGGTGATACATTCTGAATTCAAGCCCAGGTTTGATTCTAGAGCCCCTCCTTTTAAGTGTCTATAATGCTGTATTTAACCGTGTAATTCCCATAGAAACCTAGAAAGTGAGTTACTAAAGAAGTTTTCAATTTACTGAAATGGCCACAGCTATGATATATCATTTTAAGAATGTTTCATCTGATTTGGGTAATTAGGTTGAATGTTTTGGAAATTGTAAGCACTGGAACGGAATGAAACTGAAGGTGTTTGGGAGAGTGTACGTCCTATCCGTTGTATGCCCATTGCCAAGCACAGTGCCTGATATGGAGTGGGTTCTAATATCTGTTTCTTAAAGGTTAGAACTGGGGCACTGTAGCATGGTAGCTTGTTTTATACACAGTCTTAGTAGGTGCAAATAGTTTACATTGGCTATTTCAATTATTCCTTATGTAACTACCAACCTTTTAGAGGGTTTAATGGTAAGTATCTTTTAATATTTAATGTTATTTTAATATTTTAAAAATACTAAAAGGCAGAGCATTAGAGTTAGAAAACTAATACTTGCAATATAGATATATGTGAAGTGGAAAACAAAAGTTACCCTATTCTCATCTACTTAAAAATTTCCCTGTGAATTTAACTGTGTATCATATCTGTGTATTTTTAAAAATACACAGAATTATACTATAATACTCTCTTAAAGTTTACTTTTTTCTGGTGGCTTGTTAAAAAACTTGCCTGTTTTTCAAATTAAGGCTCAGGTGGGACATGTGAGTGAGGTTGGAAGGAGGGAGGTGTGTGAGGTTTAAACATTAAGATTATCAACCAAATATCCTAGACTGATCATTACCTATGGGGCAGAAAGCATTTTAAGTTCTTTTTACTTGTACCTAATGCCTCAGAAATTGTCATTGTTATTTTAAAAATTTTAAAGAATGTTAACTGACGTAAAAATAAAATGACAACATTGTTCTCTGTCCTGCACAAGTAATTTAGGAGGCATCATTCCAGAATTAAGTTCTGCTAGTTTATTCTGGTAGCTATTAATAAAGAGATCAGTTGTGGTTTTTGATAACTTCTTTGAAACTGGTAGTCTCTCTTCCTGGTTGTTAGGTGGCATTCCTTCAACATTTGCACAATAAGAGTTTTAAAACCAAGAAATTCCTGTAATAGAAACTCAAATGAGTCCTTGCTTGATTGGCATACAGATACCCTGCCTAGGAATTAGTTCTTCGTATGTGTAGTGTTAGAGGACCTCACTCTCATACCTGTCCCTACTCAGTCAACCACCTTAAGTTGCCATACTGGTTACCCACATTTCTTTAAAGCAGGAAAAAAGAGGGGGAGTAAATTATTGGAAGTGCCAAAAATTTATTAAGTGACAACAATTCATTTTTCTGGTGTCATATGTATTTAAAAAAAAAACTACTTAAGACCTTATAATCTATATTAAATATCTTTTGATTCTGGCCTTGAGAGTTTTGACTTATTGATGAGGTTATTATTCATAATTCACCTTTGTAATTTTTAAATTAAATTTTATTTCATGGGTGATAAGTTTTTCATTGTAAAAGTTTATAAAAAAAAACCTTTCTAATCCTAGATTGCACTTATTATTAGGTGCTTTATACGTATTTAGACTCTATTTGATGAAATGCTAAAGCGTGGCTTTACAATTCTAAGCATTGGATTTGATAGGGTATAGCAGTATACTGGTTTTAACAAGCCAGGTTAAAGGTATTTCTCGTTGGTAGCATTCATATGTGCTTTTCATTTTGCGTGGCTTAGACCATGCCCTAAAGAGTATTTTATTATTTTTCATAATAGTTTTTTAAGTGTAAAAGGTCTCCGTTCATGTCGTGGATGGTGAAACTGAGGCAGAGACAAGAATCTGAGTAAGTTAATAGCAGAGCCTTTCTTACTCTAGTGTGGTCTTCTTAAGCTATAGTATCCAAACTTTTAAATATTATGGCCACCAGTAAATGTATATTTATATATAATTTCCTGAACCTCATATTTTATTTGTTATAAAACATACAGGAAATTTGAAATTTTAAAAAGGATGAGATTTAAAAATAAGTAGTTGTAATAATTTCTTCCCATGACCCCCGTCTTTCCCCAGGGCGGGTGCACCCACTTGGAGACTAGTGTTCTAGTCAGGACATTCTTCTGCAGAGGTAGCCATGGGGACACCTGGAGGACAGTTGGTACAAGGTGTGGGGCTTTTAAGTTGGAGTAATCTTTTTATAGCTTTTTTAATTTTAAAGAAATAGCCTCTCTTTCTGTGAAGGCTGAACGATGGAGAGTAAAGGCCTTGAGAGAGGTTAGCTTAAAAGACAGAAATAGAGGCCTTATTTGTTTTCTTCTGAGGTGACCAAAAGGGAGAAAGCTGGTCTATGCTGACAGCTCCTACTCCCACTATGGAGATGGCAGTGCCTTTTTCTGTTGTTGTTAGGCAGTTTATAGAACGCAGGATAGCTTGGTAAGCGTCTTCTCTGTGCCTGATATGACGTAACATTGTAGAGTATGCAGCATGCATGTTAAGTACAAGTGGTTGTATTTGGCTTGTTGCTGCAGCATTTTTGAGGCTCTTTTAAAAAGCAGTCATCACTCAATAGAGTTGGATATGTGCAAATTATTGAAATAATCATTTCAGGGAGACCAAACTTTGTGACTTGAATTATTCTATTTAGTATTTGTTTACTGCCCCCCCCGCAATACCTCAGAGCAAAATTCTTTTTCTGAAAGGAACAGGTGCCGTTAGCTTATCAGGACCTGATCCTAAAAAGCCCACAAAAATCTTTGTGCTGTTTATTTTCCTTATTTAATCTATATGCAAAGCATATTGTAATTATTGCTGTTAGAGGGTTTTAAGCTGATGGTTCCTCCCCACTGTTTCTGTGCTCAGGGGAGATAGATGAGGAATGCCAAATTGACAACTTGTTATAAAGAAATAATGACCACTGAAATAAAACAGGAGTTCAAATAAAAAGCAAACCAGTTACAAATGTAGAATGAAAATATCTTTTAGTAAAATGTTAGCATGCTGTACTTGGAACAGATGCCACATTAATTCAAAAGAGAGCCCAGAAAATGTGGCAACTTTACGATGTCAATGGAGGGAGCTGCAGTAGTTCCTGTTCTCATTGTGTCAAGTTCTCAGTACCTCCAGGTCCAGTCCTGTTTTTCTCTTTATTTATTTTCTGTATACATTACATGTTAATATACAGATATTAAATCCATGCGTAGTTTTTTTGTTATTAAATACATTTTCATACTAATAGATATTAGGGTAAAAGCTCAGTACTTATAATCCCACAGTAATGAGTCTTGTTTTAAATATGCATATCAAGGTTTATAGAATCTGAGGGGAAAAAAAATGAGCTTTTCTATTAACTCTTCAAGGCACATTTGTGATAATAATGTAGTCTAAGAATTGAGGCTTTCAAAGAGGCCTAGTGTTTTTTGAATGTAGAATTTGGACAAGTTACAAAACTATGAGAATTTTGCATTTTTTTCTCATTTAAATTTGTAGTTATCATTGGACATTTGCTATGATTTTTAAGTAGCTTAGATTCATTCATTTCTTTTGCTGTGTTTTTTATGGTGTTTGGGAAGAAGAAAGGGTGATGGAAGGGTACTATATACACACTTGGGTACTTGCAGTGTGACATTCATTTTATAGAAGATTGCACTGGGACGTCTCTGAACTGCTTGTTTCTTACACTGCATGGTTCGCGTAGGTCTGAGTGTGGAGGGAGATGGGCTGGGGGCTCTTAACCAGATTTACAGTGCGCCACTTCCTGAACAGTGCAGTGATCTCATCATCTCATCACCAGGGCATATCCTGTGTGTCTGTAAAGAAGTTTGGTTCATATGCTTAGAAAACCACCACTTTCTTCCAGTTAGTTGAAGCAGGAAGGCTTACAATTTAGTAATTTTGTGAAAAGGTTAAAAGTTTTATGTTCATGCCATTCAAGTGAAGTTTTTATAGCATGGCAGTTGAGCACAGCGGTTAGGAGTTTGTGCCCTGGAGCTGGAGCCACTCGGCAGAGGCTAACATCCTGGCTTTGCTCCGCTTAGTCTGGATTGTGTTAGCTCTGTGACAAAGGCCAAATCACTTCACTCTCTGTGCCTCTGCCTCGGTTTTTTCATCTGTAAAATATGAAGAAATAATAGTTCCCTTTTTTTTGAGATTGTCATGAAGAATAAAGAGGTGCCTGATGCATAGTAAGCACTAAATAAATGGGAGCTATTATTAGCTATTATTACTGAAACTTAATTCTAGACTCTTTCTTCTCAAGGTTTGAGACAAATGTTGCATGGTGGGAAAAAAGCCTGAGCTTAGGGACCAGACCTCTGAGTGGGAATCTCAGTACAACTATTTAAAGTTGAGTGTGTGACCTTGGACTAATTATTTAAGCTCCTTTCAACAAAGATGTCTCTTGCACAGCAGCATTGTGCTGTTTACTTGGACTTCAGTTTCTATATTCATGACATAGGGATGATAATGCTAACCTCCTTGGATTGATGTGACAATAAAATGGAGAAATCTTAAGACACTTGATAAGCAATAGCTGCTGTTACCATTGTAATAGTGGTACTATTACAGTGCCACTAAAAGTTTATGGGAAAAGAGTAAATGTGGAACAACTTAGGTAGAAGGAGTTTTTTCTTAAACTGTCATGAGAAAAGGTATTGATGGGAAATGTGATCTGATGAGTTCTTGTTTGTGAAAACCACCAAAATATAAGATACGTGGGAATATAGCAGTTATAACAGACCTTAAAAAGTGTTTCAGGGCACTTTATTAGTGATAAAAGATTTTTTTTTTTTTGTACCGGAATGTTTGTAATAGGTAGGTCACTTAGTGTCAGGACCGTAATATATTAGGCATTATAACTCAACAAGTTCAAAATATTCATGAGTCCATTGGGTCTACTGCTTAGGACAAATTGTTTGTGTTTAACCCTTGAGAACACACGCTTGGTGTAATAACAAGTGGAAACAAATGTAGAACCCTAGATCTATAAAAGTGGCATACAAATGCTTTCTAGTAACAATGGACGTGGTTTATTTGTCTTCTAACTTTGGGCATTTTTTCCTTTGTGAAATCTCTTCTCATCTAGTGCTTAGTTTTTTTCTATAGTAATAGTTCTATATTTAATTGATGATTAAATATAGAAAGTTTACTTCTGTATATACTCAAGAAATATACATTCTATATTTAATCATCTTATGTTACCTATATTGAGCCCAGAAACTGGGCCTAATAAGAACAAGGTGGGGAGTTCCCATCGTGGCTCAGTGGTTAACAAATCCGACTAGGAACCATGAGGTTGCGGGTTCGATCCCTGGCCTCGCTCAGTGGGTTAAGGATCTGGCGTTGCCATGAGCTGTGGTGTAGGTCGCAGACGCGGCTTGGATCCCGTGTTGCTGTGGCTCTGGCATAGGCCGGCAGATACAGCTCCTGTTAGACCCTTATCCTGGGAACCTCCACATGCTGTGGGTGTGGCCCTAAAATGACAAAAAAACAAAACAAAAAACCCAAACAAAAAAAAGAACAAGGTGGTTGTGAGAAATGCTATACTTTTAAGTGTCCACCTTATAGTGATCTCAGAATTAAGTTTTTTTGGGGTAAATAGTATGAGTTTTTAATATATTCATTAGTAGGTACCATAAGTGTATGTGTGTGTATGTATGTATGTATCTATCTGGTTAATGAAACTAGCATTTGAGGGAAGGGGGATGGTCATTAAGTATAAGGTAGAATTAATTTTATTCATTCACTGTTGGTTTAGATCTGAAACCTTTTTGGTCTTTGATCTGTGTAGTTTTTTGACTGAGATTCAACATATTGTTTGTAATAGTTTACCAAAACATCCTGAGTATGGTATATGTTACCAGTAGTGAGCATTTGAGTTAAAATAGGATAATGACTTCCATTAACTTTTTGTTCTCATTTACTCAACTGTACCATTTGATAAAGGCTTAGTAGGTGGATAGAAGTATTTAATATATTTTATTTTGTATGTGTTCCTAAAGCATTGTTTCTGCTTTCCAAGCAGAAATTCCACCAAGTTTGTTTTGATAATCAAGTCCTGTACTTTAGCTCAACAGAGATTTTAAGAATTAAGCAGTTTTATAGCAGTCTATATAGTTTTTTTCAATTAAAAATTATAATACTACTTTGCAGTAGTTAGTGATCAGTAAATAAAGCTTTGTAATTTTAGAATTAGCATAGCATATGCCTGTATTAAGTTTACTTTAGCTTGTATATGCAGGGCCTGTAAAAGTTGGTTCTCTTAGGTGAATGGAATTTTGAAAAGTTTACAATAATAGGAGGTAGAAATAGACCTTTGGGGTTGATTTAAAAGAATTACACAACTTTGAAAATCGTTTTGTCCGTGCCTGATTTGTAAAAGGTGGGCTACCCATGGCAGGGCTGAACAGTTAACACTTGTGCAGGAGCCTGTCCTGTTCAGTGGTGCATGAGCTGCTCTAGAGAGAGGTGCCATCCGCCTCCACTGCAGTTCCTCTCCCCCCTTCTTAACTGTCTTTTATGTATGTTCTGTGCCTATGTTATTCCCTGTCTGCCGTTCATCACTCCCTCCAAAGCAACCACCATCTTAATTCTATTTCTCTTAAAAACAAAACAAAACATCATTGTAATTATTAGTTTTTAAACATAGCTGTTATCAGGACCTCAGGGCTTTAACAGTTTTGTGTACTTCTCCATTTCGGGCTGTCAGCCAGGGGTTGGATAATAGATAGCTCAAAATCACTTGCAAAATAATAGTATTGTGAAACATTTCATATCTGTACTAAGGGAGAGAATAGAAAAAGACCTTTTTACCTCAGAAGTTGCTCTATTTTCTGGTAGGGGGTGAGGTGGGGTCATAATGGGGGAGGGCATAGCCTTGTTACTCAACCAAGATAAAGGAAATAGGAAGCATTAATTTATTAGATGGGCCTCTGTAGTCCCATGGACCTAACTGGGGAAGAAAGTAGAAGTGTTGGTGTTGCTGATTCTGAAAGTATGTTGATTTAGTAGTAGAGAGAGCTAGTAGAATTTCTTTCTTTAGTTTGTGAAATAAACAAAATATGGCTATGATGCCTTGGTATTATGCATTGATTGTTTTCATTTCATTGTTAGTGCTAGCAGAATAGCAGACCCTTTCCTTTTCAGATACCTCCTAGTGGCTTTGAACTGTTAACTGAATTATTTTGGTAAGAAAAGTAAAACTCAGAAATTAGCTGAGGTTACATATTAATGGTCATGTTGGATTTAAATTCAGTGGTTTCTAAGATCTGTGCCAGGCATTTCATCCATTATTCAGTTACACATAGAGAAAAACATATTTGAGATAGGAGGCTTAACTTTATAGGATTTTTAAAAACTTCTTTATAGGAACTTTAAAAACATGCAGAGAAATAGAGTCAGTAATAATTAACAAACACAAGTACCTGTTAACTCAATTTTAGCAGTTATCAGCATTTTATCAATCTTTACAGTATGTGAAACATACATGGAGAGTAATTTTATGCTTTTAGAACATGTACAAATGTACGTTGGTATACTCAAAGAAAAACCATGTGTGCACAAGAATGTTAGCTCTTCATACATTGTAAGTTTAATAGTAATCATCCTTTAGGATAATGTTGCTTTCATTTGTTTTTTAACTTACTGTGCCACCACCAGCTTAATGGAGAACCACATCTGCTTAGTTTTCTTACTTCTCTGTCTTTAGAAACGCAAGATTATTGGTTTTGAATTTACTATTCTTAGGAGTGCATTTAATTTTATATGCACTTGCCTATCTGCAGCTTTTGCGTGGGTCACCAATAATGGTAATTTCTAGAGGATGTTGGGCAATATTAAAGTCAACTTAAAGTCGGAAATCAGTAAATCTTGTTCTCCGCTTTCTCCTGCGTATTCTGTTTCTGTTTCTCTTTCACCCATGTGTGTGGATTGACTAGGAGATACGTATTATAACTTGTGAAATAGTTTGTTGTGGAGGGGATTTTGATTACCCGCTATTCCTGGGCCTGCTAACAGTTTTTAGGAACTTGGAACTTAAGTTATTGTTTGCTTCTCTTTGGAGTAGTAGTAAGTTGTGTGTGTGTCTCCAGTTGTGGGTCCTGTTTCTTACTAGTTACTGCATGGTGATGGTAGCCTTATTTCTAAATTTCCTTGCTTTTATTAGTTTAAATTAGACCCATAGGGGTAATTACTCCACCTTGGTGCCTGAGGCAGCATAGTCATTGGTGGTTGTGCATCCAAACCCCTGTACAACACATTGAAAAGATACCTTTTAACGTTATGATGCTGTTTGGCATATTTAGTTTAGTGCAAGGAGTGTACTTATTTAAGAGGACTCTTAATAAGCTCCCTCTTCACCAAAGATATCTTTTAAAAATTATACTTAAGAAGACTTTGTAGTATTCCCCAGTAGAGTTCAGGTAGAGCCGCAAAACCTTTCTAAAATAAAACTTATTCCTTTAACCGGTATTCATTTAAGTGGGTTTCTCTGCACTTGGTTTCCATGGAAATAGCGAATAGCTAACGTTATTTATAAGGTGAAAGTAAAATAGGGTGCCTAATGGGACCCCATGCTGCTCTGATGAAGAGACTTAGGAAAAAATCCATGCTCATGGGATTTTTTTTTTTTAACAAGGTTAATGGAAGCCTGATTTCAGTCTTCGGTAACGGAACATATTTTTGGTTTTAAAGGCTAGCATTAATATCAAGTAAACTTCTTTTTTGGTCTGTATTGCTTTCACTTTCAAGTTTTAGGACCACTTACTTATCAGCATGATTGAAGCTTTATGCTTCAGACTCATGTTTCTTTGTGGTTTTTGTTTCAGAAGTTAAAATCCCCAGCATATTGTAGCTGTTTCAATTTCTCATTGACATTTCAAAGTACAGATAAAAAGCTAAATGTTCGTTAATGATAGCAGTGACGATAAAGAATCAGTATGTCGGACTACATAGATTTTTTTTTTGTTAATGTGAATGTTATGGAACCATTTAGTTTTCAGGCCTTAAGTCAGAGTTCTTTCTCATTCGTGTTGTGGAGCTAAGCCTGCGTAGTCAGAGAGAAAAGATTCTAATTTTCATTTGGGGATAGAAATGGAGGAAAATCTTAATTTGTATTTCTTTAAAAAATGGATTGTTGCCAGAGCCTTGTAATTGAAATAAATGTTAATTATTTTAGTCTTTGAATGTGGATATGGAATAAACGTTGGCTTTTTCCTCACTGCTGCGGTGAGGCCTGCTCTTAGTTTTCTAGGCCTACAGCAAAGCCTTGCATTTCTTAAGCCCCTTCATGTGAAAGAATATCATTCCCTTTGTGTTTGTGTTTGTGATTGGTGTGTGTGTGTGTGTGTGTGTGTGTGTGTGTGTGTGTGTGAGAGAGAGAGAGAGAGAGAGAGAGAGAGAGAGAGAGAGAGAGGGAATTTTTCTGTAGCCTGAAAGGCACCTGCTCATTTTTTAGCCTGGTGAGTACAGCAGTGCTATATTGAGAAGTGAAGCAGTATGGAACACAATAAGGTGCTATAATTTTTATTTAGTTAGTTTTGGTCGTCCTTGGCAGCTTGAGATTATTATCCGTTTGTCTGGAAGTACTCGGTGATTATTCCTGGCTATCAGTGCAGCAGGAGTTTTCTTGTGTTTTGGAGGAGAGGGCTATAGTCTACTTAGGGCTCCATCAGAGGAGGAGTTTGGGGTTGTTTGTGTGCGTGTGTGTTTCTTTGGACAAGCTTCTGGTTACAGTTGGGTTTTCTGTGCTCTGATTTTTAAAAATTTGGTTGTTTTAATCCTGTTGAATTTTTGTATGAGGTATTCAGGTACTTTCACTAGTTTCTTCTATGCATATTGGTGATATTTTATAAAATTTTCTTTATGTGTTGTTTTTTTAGTTTAGTTTTTTCTTTTGTATTTTTAAAATCAGTTAGTTACCAGTGACCTTCCTTAGTGACTTTTATTTAAATTGTCTTTGTGCTTTAGAGACATAGGAATTTTGGTCTATTATCCCATCTCTGAGAGAGCAACTCCCAGTAGTTGCAGTTAGTGCAACAGAAAGGGTTTTCACAGGTGCTGTGCTGGCGTTGATCCTCAGTGCCTATGGTTTATACCCAGAACTCCCATTAGTATTAATAGGAGGCACTTGCTTAATCCCTATACACCACGATAGATCCAAACTCTTCTGTAATGCTTTATAGATACTTCATTTGTTTTTTTGTTGTTGATGGCAGGAGTTTTAGTCCTGAGGTTAACCGATTATTAAGATAAGAATTTGAATTGTCTTGGGATATGGGGTGATTTGCTAAGTTTGATCTGTAATTAAGAAGTTTATGTTATGATGATTAGACTCAGAAAATATTTACAGCTTTGTGAACTGTGGAGGCTTGCAAATAAGGACTTTTGTACTTTATAGCATGATGGAACGAGATTTCTTTCCATTTATTTTTCTTGATACTTCTCCTACTACAAAATAAATAATTTTGCAAGGTTTTGTACATATTTTAACAACTTAGTAAAATTATATTTCTATTTGTAAGCTTCTCCACAATTACTCTCCGCCTAAGACTTTTGTCAGCTAATGTTGCTCACGTTTCTTAAGCATGTAGAAACCAATAATGTGCACTGTCTTAAAGTGTGGTCATAGCAATCGCTGGTCAAGTATTAGATATCACTGTTTATTATGCCTGTCTGAATTATGGGTTTTTATTACTTTATTTATGCACGATCTAATGGAAGGATTCCTAGACTGAGAACAGTAAATCTGAGTTTTAGACTGGGATTTACCTCTTATAATCTTTGTAGCTTGTGGCTAGACATTTAGATTTTTGGGACCATGTCCCCCCTTGAAATGAAGGTATGGCTCTGGCACTCTGGGGTGTCCATTCTAGCTTTTGGCTGTTTTGGGGCCTGCGTTTGTAGACACTGAAGGAAATAGAGGCCTATGAGGCAGTGGTTCCTAATCCTGGCTACCCATCAGAGTCTTCTGGGGGAACTTCTAAAAAAATGCAGGTATTTGAGCTCCAAGTCAGACCTAATGAATTCAGGATTTTTAAGGGTAGGGGCTGTGAGTCGATATTTTTTTAAGTTTTAGAGTTACCTCGATCTAAATTTGAGAATTACTTGCGTAGGGCATTATTTCTACTCTGTGTGTGTGTGTGTGTGTGTGTGTGTGTGTCTGTGTGTCTGTCTGTCTGTCTGTCTGTCTGTCTATCTATCTTTAGTTAGGGAAATAAGACATAGTGTAAGACAGTATGTGGTTAAATTCTAAGATGAATGAGAGATGATAAACACTGAGAATTCAAAAAGGGGGAGAACTGGGAGTTGGGAAGGTCTCCATTAATCAGTGACTCTTTATCCGGACCCTAATGACTGGATGAGATTTGGATAGGCAGAGAGAATGTAAAAGATACTCTTGGTATAAGAAAGAGCATCCTCAGAGCGAAAGTTTTGGGAGGGAAACAATTCTGATGAATGTTTTAGTCTTTTTTGTAGTATTCTATTCTTGCATCTGTTGTAGATTTCCTAAACATTTTGAGGGAGTGAGCTGTGAAGATATTTGATGGGAGAGAGTGTTCCAGCTAAAGGGAAACAGGCAAGTGGAAGAGCCCTGAGAAGGGAACTTGTTTAGAGTGTTTGGAGTACAGAAAAGAGCCGCTAGTGATGCTGGAGCAGCTTGAGCGTTGCGGGGTGGGGGGAGATGAAGGCTGAGAGTAGCAGAAGCCCAAATCACTTAGAGCCTTGTGGGCCACTGTAAAGGACTTTAGCTTTTTCTCTAAGTATGATGGGAAACCACTGGAGGGTTTTGAGCAGAGAAGTAACTAGATCTGTCTTGGGTTTTAAAAAAGGTCACTCTGGCTACTGAGAGAATAGAATTTGGAGGACAGAGATGAAAGTGGGGGGCAGTTAGGAGGCTATTGTAATAATCTGGCTGAGGGATGACGGTGACTTGGACCAAGGGGTAGTGGTAGTTAAGACAGCGGTCAAAACCTACGTATTTTGGAGGTAGAGGCAAGATGGTCAGTTATTGGATTGGATGTAGGGGATGGGAAAAAGAGAAGTCAATAATGACCGTAGTGTTTTAGCCTGAAGGGGTGCAGTTGCCATTTATTGAAATAGGGATGACTTTGGAGTGGAGGTTGGGGGATAGTAGTCAAGGGTTTGGTTTTGGACTTGTTGAGCTTGAGAAACCAATTTGACAAATGTTGAGTGGACAGTTTAATGTATGAGCTCGGATTCGGGTAAAAGGTCTGGGCTAGAAATAAAAATTTGGGAGTCGCAAGTGTACAGATCCTTTTATAGCTCTGAGACTGGGTGAGATTACCTAACGGAAAGATTTGCAAGAAGTGACCCTTGGGACTGTTCAACATTTTGAAGTCTTTAGAGATGAGAAAGAAACTAGCAAAAGAAACCCAGACGAGTGGCTAGAGAGATTAGGAAGAAAATCAAGAGTGGGTAGTGTCCTGGGAGTCAAGAGAAGAAAGGGTTTCAGGAAGGAAGGAGTGATCACCTGGGTCAAATAATACTGATCCAACAGGGAAAGGAGGGCTAAGACTTTACTATTAGATTTAGCAACAGGGCAGTCACTGGTGATCTTAACCAGACTGAAGGAGGTAAAAACTAATGGAGTTCGATGGAGAATAAGAGGAAAGAAACCAGGGACAGTGACTTTGGCTAACTCTTTCAGGGAGTTTTGCTATAAACAGGGGCATAGATATGGGACAATAACTAGAGAAGGAGATGCAGTCATGGGAGGCCTTTTTTTTTTTAAGGTAGGAGAAGCAAAGTGATCCAGTGATGAGGGAAACATTGATGCTTCTTGAAAGTGAGGGGAGAGGTACTAGAGGGATGCCCGTGAGAGGATCAGATTAAGAAGGATGGGGGCAGGAGGGATGATTATGATGTTGAGGCCGAAAGGACTAAATCTCATTTAATGTGATTCTGCATTTTTTTTTTTTTAAGGGCCACACTTGCAGCATTAGGAAGTTCCCAGTCTAGGGATCGAATTGGAGCTGCAGCTCCAGGCTTACGCCACAGCAACGCAGGATCCAAGCCGAGTCTGTGACCTACACTACAGCTCATGGTAACACCGATCCTTAACCCACTGAGCGAGGCCAGGGATTGAACCTGCATCCTTATGGATTGTAGTTGGGTTCGTAACCCCTACAGGAACACCCTGCTTTTCCTTCTAAGCATTCATTTGCATTTAAGTTTATTTCAAACTTCTTATACTCTGTGCTAGAAGTTAGGAAAGGCAGATAAAAAGCAGTAAAACTTACTATATATAAAATTAGTGTATCAGCTTGGTGTAGTAGAAGAGAAGAGATTGAATCTTCTGCGTAAGGTGACATTTTAAAGTGTCTTTGAATGACAATTATCTGTGCTATTCTAGTCCCTTATCAAAATTTATGATCGAGCACAGACTATAAATTTAATCACTCAAAATTTGTAATGCGGTGGATTTTAGCCTAATTTTAAAACATGATCTAGTGTTGAACTTTTTTCTTTGCAAAATTTGTTTATTATTTAATACATATTCTTCATACACAAAAGTTTTAAATGTTTTACAAACGACACCTCCAAAGTAGTTATTAATCACCTTTGATTTATTGATGATATTTTAAATTTTACAACCGTATCAGAAATCTGATTGATTCATTTCTTTACGAGCTCTAATTAAAGCAGCTACCTGTGAAGTGCTGGAGAGGTGAACAATCTTCAGTTTGCAAAAAATCATGTGGTATTATGTTTGCAAAATAGTACTCATCTCTAAAAGCAAAAATAATTTCACTTACTCCAGGAGTTCCCGTCATGGCTCAATGGTTGATGAACCCGACTAGCATCCATGAGCACATGGGTTCAGACCCTGGCCTTGATCAGTAGGTTAAGGATCCAGTGTTGCCACAAGCTGTGGTGTAGGTCCCATGCAGTTTGGATCCCATGTTGCTCTTTCTGTAGTGTAGGCTGGCAGCCATAGCTCCGATTTGACCTCCTAGCCTGGGAATTTCCAAATGCTGTGGGTGAGATCCTAAAAAGAAAAAAAATTTCTTTACTTACTCCAGTGTATATGTTTTGAATTTATTTTTCAAGAACAAATCTGTATTTTAAAAAAATCAAGCAAGTAAGTCTCAAATTTTGAACTACTTTAGCTACAGGTGTGAAATGTATGTGAGAAACAAATGGATTCTCATTTAGCTTAACATGAGGAAATCAAACTTGGATTTCAGACTTACACGTATTTTGCTTATGGATAGTGTAAAAAGTACACATTTATATATATAAATCTTTTTTGCTGCTAACTGATTTTTATTAAATTACAGAAATAAAATATTTGCTTTTCTTTTTAAAAATCATTATCCAAACAGTAGTCAATTAATAATGTTTTCAGAAGGAACACTTTGGTAGTTCTGATGCACAGTGTTTTAAGAATCATTTAGTTTAAAAACTGTTTACTCTTTTTGGGCTTCTGAGCCTCTGCACATCTTATTTAAGTTGTGGATCCCCTTCCCAGAATTCTCATACATTCAGAATTTAGCACCATATCCTAGAGCTGACAAACCCCTCTGAAGCCCATTCATGAGGATCCCTTTAGGTGTAAAGAATCTCAGGTTTCAAAACCTGCCCTAGATTGCTTACATGATTTTTCATTAAAACGTTATATGCAGGAGCTCCTGCTGTGGTGCAGTGGGATCGGCGGCATCTTGGGAGCCCTGGGACTCAGGTTTGGTCCCCAACCTGGCACAGGGGATTAAGGATCTGGCATTGTCACAGCTGTGGCTTAGTTCGTGGCTGCAACTCAGATCTGATTCCTGGCCTGGGAGCTCCATATGCTGCAGGACGGCCAAAAAACAAAACTTTATATGCAGACTTTCCCAAAAATATTTGGTCAGTATTTATTGCAGTTTGTTTCTTAAGAAGAGTACCTGCTTTAGCTGGTTAAGAGAAAGTGAGGTGTTGGAGTTCCCATCGTGGCATAGTGGAAACGAATCCAACTAAGAACCATGAGGTTGCGGGTTCAATCCCTGACCTCACTCAGTGGATTAAGGATCTGGCGCTGCTGTGAGCTGTGGTGTAGTTCGCAGGTGTGGCTCGGATCTGGCATTGCTGTGGCTCTGGCGTAGACTGGTACCTGTAGCTCCAATTGGATCCTTAGCCTGGAAACCTCCATATGCCGCAGGTACAGCCCTTAAAAAAAAAAAGAAAGGTTTAGTGGAAAGGCCAGCTCCATCAAAGGAATCTCAGGGTCTGTAGGCTTTTCTCCAGCTTTACTACCAGCTGGCTGTGTGACCTTTGGGGAAGCCGGCCTCTCAGGCTTTGTTTTCCAATGTGATTTCTGCAGTTTCTGAAAGCAGTTTTACGAGTAATTTCATAATATCATGATAAAATTCTTTGTTAATTAGGAATTGTCTCTGCTACTTTTTTTGGAGAGGATATCCCAAAGATAAGGTGCACCCGTTATGCCTTTTTACTGAATATGATTTTCAGAAGTGTTTATTTGACTGTCCTTTCTCAAATGCCATATGAGTAAAAGTTAAAATCCCAATTCCATCTTGGTCACTTTGAGTTTCAATATTTAATATATTCTAGGTATAAGCCATTGTTATTATATGTGTTGCAGTTATAGTCTGCAGTTCTGTGGCTGGGTTTTTCGTTCTCTTCATGGTGTTGTTTTTGATGAACATAAGTTCTTAATTTTAATTTGGTCCAATTTATCTGTCTTTTCCTTTTTCATTATATTCTAAAATGGTAGTATTTTACTTCCTAATCAATTGTTTTTATCCAAAGTCATTCATTTAACAAATAATGCTGTAAAAGATCGATGTATAAGAAACTATCCCCAGCATGAAAGAGCTAACAAGAAATGCATAATAGGGAAAATAAGCCTGCAACAGAGTTAAGGGTCTACTCAGACAATTCATTCATTTAACGAACATTTACTGAACATTTACTATGTGCCTGATCCTGTCTTGAGTGGTACAGAATCCTACGGGTATCTGTAATGTTAAAGATCCACTTTTTAAAAACTGAGATATTACTGACATAAAACATAGTATTTGTTTTAGGTGTGTAACATAATGATTTGTTATGTGTATGTATTGTGAAGTGATTACCACTGAAGTTTAGTTAACATCCATCACACACATAAGTTTTTTTTTTCCTTGTGAGAATCTATTTTTTAATAGCCACATCAACCTATAGATTTTTGCATCATTTTTCTTTTGGTTGGGAGTCATTTCAATCTTGGTGATTATAAGTTGCCATTTATATGGACTTTGGAACTTAAAAAAGTACTACTGCTAAAAGAAAGGCAGGATAAACAGCAAAATGAATTTCTTTTGGAAGTGAATTTTAACTGCATGAATTTGGGCTCTTTAAAATTATTTTACTGTTTGGTATGACTGTACATGGTTAAATAAAATTTATAATCTGGGTAATGTGAAGATTTTTTGAAGTATCCCTTAAGGAAATGAGAATTCACATTATACTATTGGAGTAGTATCAGTCAACAAATGTACTATGTTTAAAGCATAAGGACAATACAGATTTAGAACACGGTATGTGCAATTTAAATAATTTAATACTAGAATACTAAGGGAAAAGTTTTAATTTTTGTCTCCTAATTTTTTTGACTAAAAAAGTTTAGGGCAAAGAAGAGTTAAAAATAAACAATATAGCCTGACTTGACTTTTCTGACGTTGAAATCAACTGAGTGGAGTTTAGTTAATCTTAGAAAAACATAGTTGGTAAAACACTGAGCATTGGATTGGGATACCAAAACCTTGATTTTCTTTCTGGCTCTATCACTGATTAAATATGCGGCATAGGGAAAGTCACTTTTGTGTTGTGTGGTTTACACTTTAAATTGGTAGGAATTTACAAGTGTGAATGAAAAGTTTAATTAAAATTGTGGCTACAGGAGTTCCCATTGTGGTTCAGTGGTAATGAACCCGACTAGGATCCGTGAGGACTCGGGTTCAATCCCTGGCCTTGCTCAATGGTTTAAGGATCTGTTTTGCTGTGAGCTGTGGTGTAGTTCACAGATGCAGCTCAGATCCTGTGTTGCTATGGCTGTGGTGTAGGCCAGCGGCTGTAGCTCTGAATCAGCCCCTAGCCTGGGAACTTCCATATGCTGTGAGTTTGACCCTAAAAAGCAAAAAAAAAAAAAAAAAAAAAAAAAAAAAAGAGGGGGGCTGCTTAAAAAATGCTATGAATTTTAAAGCCTTATGTAAGACAAATCCATTTCAAGATTAGTTGCAAAAAGGCCTTTAGGTAGACCAAACTAAGGGCCAATGATGTTACTAGAAACCAGCAAATAGTGAAGGTCATTTGTTGGGGATGAGGATCTATTTCTGTGTTATTTAGATGAGGTTCATTTCATTTCTGTGTCTCTTGGGAAGGGGAAACCATCAACTGCTTAATTTTTGTGTCTTGAAAAACTGTAGAAAAGTGAAAAAAACTGGAAACCTAGAGATCTAACTGCCCTTGAATTCTTTACTTGCTATAAAAACTACCTTTTTCTTTTTCTTTTTTTTTTCTCTTGGGTTTTAAAGCTTTGGAGATTTTTGTATTTTTGTTGTTAAAATCAGAAATCTTTGTCATCAGCTTTTGATGACATGTCATAAACTTGTGTTTTTAGTCTAATTCCATTTTCCCCTTCTTCTGTTGTAGGGAGCAAGAGAGCTGAAGGAGAGTCAGTTTCCCCAAAATTGGTAAGTACTTTTTTCAGGCAGGCATAGTGTGTCTGGTATTAGTTGCATAATAATTCAAGTGTTCAGTGATTTTTTTTTTTTTTTTTGGCAAAAAAGTTCTCTCCCAGAAATAAGAATGAGGCTTTGCTGTTTGTACTGAGTGAAAGTCAATTTTTGTCTAATTTTATGTAGCCATATCTGAAATGCACTTGTGTTTCTAATAATACTACCAGGCTTTCGTGTTCCTACATTTGATCACCTGTGAAAATGTAAAGGTCCCCATTGCAAAAAAAAGTCCTTAATGCAATGGTTAGGGCTGAAAATTAAAAAGTCAGGAAATTCAAAAGTTAGGTTCCTGTTGTGTTTTGTATTACTTAATATGTATATGTGCAAAATGGCTAGGTTAATGTAGCTATGGCAGTCTTGACTTTGAAATTTGGAACTCTTAAGCATTTATATTCCTTTTTTTTTTTTTTTTTTAGCTTCTTAGGGCCTCACCTGTGGCACATGGAGGTTCCCAGGCTAGGGGGTCTAATTGGAGCTGCAGCTGCCGGCCTACACCACAGCCACAGCAATGCGGGATCCGAGCCACGTCTGTGACCTACACCACAGTTTACGGCAGCACCAGATCCTTAACCCACTTAGCCAAGCCAGGGTTTGAACCTGCATCCTCATGAATACTAGTTGGGTTCATTACTGCTGAGCCAAGACAGGAGCTCCTCATTTGTATTTTTAAATTTAATTTTGGGTCAGTTTCATGTCTGATACTGTATTTTCAAGTGTGTTTGTTTTGTATAATTCTTAGAGTGGGAAAAATCAGAAGAGAAATGTAGCAGTGTGGGACATGTAGGCAAACACATTTTTTCCCTAGTATCAACTTTAATATCTGCTTTAACAGCTTATACATCATCATACATATTTGTTTCTTTGAATGTCTAATTCAAGATCACTGATTAGATAGGGCAGTCTAGTGACTAAAGATTGAATAAATATTAACCTTATTTGGAGAGCATGTATTATGATAAAAAAAATTAAACCCAAACAAGATAAATGGAATAGAGTAGTCCCCGAATGCAACACTACCCTTTTTTTTAAATTCTCTCTCTCAAATAGTAATTAATTTAGTAGATGGAGTAGAAATTTGTTAAGGCTTCTTTTTTCTTAGCTTTTGGTCTTTGAGGTATCTTACTTTCTAGGGATTGGGCTTTGAACATGAAAAAAAAAGGCGTTTGAACCAGTTAACCTTGCATTTTACAATATTTTTGTTATACTTGCCTTTCTTTGATGGACCCATTTAAAATAAATAATCAAGACCCTACTGCCCTTTACTCTGAGATATGATGGAATCATTGACTCTAAGAGAAGAAGGGACCTTAAGGGCCTTCTCTTTCAGCCTTTTACCAGGTGTGGCAATTTCTTTTCTTATATCCCTGACAGATTATTATTCGGGTACATATGGAATACTATGTTTAAAAAATGTAGCTCATATTTTCTGTAATGTATTCTGAGGAACTCTAGTTCCACAGAAATTAATAAATATTAGTGAGATGGGGTGGGGGTGTGTGGAAAATGTTCTGTGGTCAAATAATTTGGAAAATGCTGCTTTAAACAAAGTTAAACAGGTTTCTTTACTGCAGGACTTCTCAGAACCTTTAATATGCTAATGTGCATTGTGAATCTCCAAGAGGGGGATATGATATGCAGCATTCTTGAATACTTCTATTGACAGGGAGCCCACTACCTCATAAGGTAACCCATTCCTTTTTTTGTACAGCTCTAATCCTTAGCTCTCCCTTAAATTGATCTGAAATCTCTCTTTCATAACTTCCACTTCTATTAAGTACTTATTGGTTATGCCAAGACTACCACACCCTCTTACGTTATCCTTTGTGTAGGAAATATTTATATGATTCTGGCCAGGCTTGTTTGGACTATTTTTTAGCTTTGAATAGCATTCTGGTAAATGTGGCAGTGATTTTTAAAATCTTGACTTCATTGTCACTATGCTCTTCTTATACTATACTTCAGCCTCCTTCATTTTGAATTTCTGAGGTGATTTCTATAAAGAAGGTGGGATATAGAAGAGTGTGTTTGTGCCTGTTAGGACTGGGCCCAGGAAGCTGAGGTAGAAACTATATGTTAGAATGAACTCTGGTGTTAGAGGAAAGGACACTGTGGAGCAGAAGGTGCTGTGGGGAAACCCTAATTTGGCCAAAAATACCAACCCTTGTGTTTCGAGCTGTAGCAATGTTGGATCCTTCCTTAACCCGCTCTGCTGGGCTGGGGATTGAACCTCTGTCCCAGCGCTCCAGAGACTCTGCTGATGCCATTGTGCCATAGTGGAAACTCTCGGATTCCTTTTTTCAAATGAGAGCCTCTTCACCTTCCCCGTCAAAAAAAAAAAAAAAACAGAGTAAAGAAAGATACCTATTTTATGCTCAAAGACATTCACACATTTAGATATAAATCTAATTTTGTATGTATATATGTGTATGTAAATTTAAGTTAATGGTTAGGAAACATCAGTCTCTTTTTTGTCAATACCTATAATACCAGAATTTGAGCATAATAACCTTGTCAGATTTAGAGGGTAGCTTCTAAAATCAGGGTTGCCAAGTTCTTTGTGCAGTAGCATGTTCTGTTGACCTGTGGGGAGTCACCAAAGAAATGCCACTGTGAAAATAAGAAAACAAATTTCATGTTGTTTTTTACTGTTGTTTTTATTGACTCATGTTAGTAAATGTTAGTTCTCAATAACTATTAAATTTTTAATTTTTGTCTTTTGTGGTCACTTTTAGCACTATTAGTTAAAAGTTAAAGATATTTTATTTCCTAGCATGTTAGATATATATTAAGCCATAAGGTTTTTTTTTTTTTTGGTGGTGGTTTTTTGTTTTGTTTTTGTTTTTGCTTT
Organism: Catagonus wagneri; assembly: GCA_004024745.2. Classification (NCBI taxonomy): domain Eukaryota; kingdom Metazoa; phylum Chordata; class Mammalia; order Artiodactyla; family Tayassuidae; genus Catagonus; species Catagonus wagneri. Next base: position 5,705,146 of record PVHT021183666.1, read on the forward strand.
TTAGGGCTTCACCTGTGGCATACGGAAGTTCCCAGGCTAGGGGTCGGATCGGAGCTGTAGCTGCCAGCCTATGCCACAGCCACAGCAACGCAGGATCCGAGCCACATCTGTGAATTTACACCATAGCTCATGGCAACACCAGATATTTAACCCACTGAGCAAGGCCAGGGGTCGAACCCACATTCTCATGGGCACTGGTCTTGTTCGTTACTGCTGAGCCATATTGGGAACTCCTGTAATAAGTATTTTGTACAAATTGAAATCTGATATTTTAGTATTAGGTGTGTAACAGGATACATAAATCTGTCAAAACTTTCTACTTTTTCATATTTTAAAAAATTACTGTTCTGAGAACATAGATCAACAGTGGAGTCTAACTCTAGGCAGACATATGGTATAGAGAACACTGAACTGTTCACTGTTAAGGAATTCAGTCCGGGGGCACAATGTAGCATAGACTTCCTGTTAAAGAAACTTAGTTAATGAGTTTTTTTTTTTTTAATTTTTGTTTTAATTTAATTTTTTTTGCTTTTTAGGCCTGCACTCGCAGCATATGGAGGTTCCCAGGCTAGGGGTTGAATAGGAGCTACAGCTGCCAGCCTACACCAGAGCCACAGCAACGCCAGATTCGAGTTGCGTCTGTGACCTACACCGCAGCTCACGGCAACGCCAGATCCTTAACCCACTGAGCGAGGCCAGGGATGGAACCTGCAACCTCATGGTTCCTAGTCAGATTCGTTAACCGTTGCGCCACGATGGGAACTCCAGTTGATGGGTTTTTAATTGGAAAAAAATTTATTATATCAACTCAGGAACATAGCAGTGATTTTTAGTAGTAAATTCAGAGTTATAGCATTGCTACATTATTAGAATCACAATGAAAGACCTAGAGGTCACATATCTCCAAGCATAACTGTAACCAGAAAAATAGAAGCCCCTTTCTTAGAGAATTTGAAAATAAGAGAGCCTGCAGCCTTTTCAGCAATATGCTGTGTTGATAAGCTTATACAGAGGTTTATGTGTATTAATTAAAGTATGTTAAGACTAGCATAGAACTGTATAGTTTACAAAGGGCTTTTCATATAACTTTACCTAATTTAAACCTCATAACAGTTTTATGAAATTGGCAGTACTGTTCCCATTTTCCTGATTTATAAGCAAACAGACCTGAAGCTGAGAGTGTGGTTTTACAATGAGAAAGTGGAATTAGGGTTTTTTGTTTGTTTATTTTTTGGGGACAGTGAACGTTCTTTTCAGACATTACATCTGCCTTTTTAAATGAGATTTGATTATTTTTTGTTTGGTTTGTGGAGTTTTTATTTGTTAGTATTTCGGTTTTTTTATTTGAAGATGGGAGGCCCTTAGGTGTCCCAGTGCCTTGACATGTACAGTTGTTTTTTTTTTTTTGCCTTTTGTCATTTTATGGCCGCACCTGCGGCATGTGGAGGTTCCCAGGCTAGGGGTCTAATCGGAGCTGTGGCCACCGGCCTGCGCCGCAGCCACAGCAACGCAGGATCCGAGCCGCGTCTGCAACCTACACCACAGCTCACAGCAACGCCGGATCGTTAACCCACTGAGCAAGGGCAGGGATCGAACCCGCAACCTCATGGTTCCTAGTCGGATTCGTTAACCA
>PVHT021183666.1:5707778-5752229 GCA_004024745.2 Catagonus wagneri
GCTAGGGGTCTAATCGGAGCTGTGGCCACCGGCCTGCGCCGCAGCCACAGCAACGCAGGATCCGAGCCGCGTCTGCAACCTACACCACAGCTCACAGCAACGCCGGATCGTTAACCCACTGAGCAAGGGCAGGGATCGAACCCGCAACCTCATGGTTCCTAGTCGGATTCGTTAACCACTGCGCCACGACGGGAACTCCGACATGTATAGTTTTGAAGATAATGAACACAGGTATTTTGTGCAAGGCACTTGCCTTCTGTGATAGTAATATTTAGACCTGATGGATATAGAAAGGCATTGTACCTCTGTAAACTGTTTTGTGAGTCTGTGCATATTTACCTTGCAGCAACTGATTTGTTATTTATAACTTAGGAGAATTGGTCAAAATAGAAATCACTTAAAAATAAATTTAGTAAATAATACCTTTTTTTTATGCTATAAATTGCCCCCAGGGGTCATCACGTGGTGGGGGCATGAGTTGTTTAAGCCCCCAAAATATTTTTTAAAAGGATTCAACATATGCTTACCTTGCTCTGTAAGCTATGAATATGTATATAACTTGTTCCTTTAGGCAGAAACCGGTCCCTTAAAATTGCTAGTCAGAAAGAGACTTTTGTGAAGAAGGATATCAAAAGAACCTTCTTTATCCTTCATAAGTTTTTTTGCAACATGTCACTGCCTTTTTTAACCCTTTATTTTGAAGTAAAATGAATAATTGGCATTTAGAGTCCTTGTCAAATAAACTTTCATGCCTTTGTGTGTCTCTAATAAGCAGACAACAATCTGATGAAGAAAGTAAAAGCTGTCAGCTCCTCATTAGCTTGAGTTGGCAGGCTTCTTTGACATTTAGAGCTTCCAGGTTAAATGCTGGTTTTACTTATTCTTTTCCTGAACATTTTGTTTCATCAGTATAAAATTTTCTGATGTTTTTTTCTAGCAGACCTCAGTTAATTTTTTGTTATTTGAAAATAAGTACATATTTTCCATGGAAAATTTTGAAAATATTGATACTTGTTTACCTAAGTGAACAACCCTTAGTACTACCACTCAGAGATAACTAATAGCAAATTATGAAAGTACCACCTGACCCAAAAATCTAGACAGCTCAGAGTATTATTATTTTTACAAATCCTTGTCAATTTGATAGGCAAGACGTGTCTTCTTAAAATTTGCATTTCTATGACTCTCCTGAAGATAGACATTTTTCATGTTGGTCATTCTTATTTCTTCTTCTGTGAGTTTTTTCATAATTGAAAAAAATAATTTGTAAGCACTAACTGTACAAATTATGTTAACCCTTTGTTGAGTATATTGTAAGTTCTCCATGTTTTTAACCTGCTGTTTGTTTTCAGAGTTTATGAATTGAGTTGAACTGTGATGTTATATATTACTACTAGTGAAATAAAATGTGGCATTTCTGTTGTTGAAAATACCCTTCAAGGTGATTCTTAATTTAACACAAGTTATAAGGAATCATTTTTTTAGGACACATTTTCTGATAGCCTTTTTTTTGGGCCGCACTTGTGGCATGTGGAAGTTCCTGAGCTAGGGATTGAATTCAAGCTGCTACTGTGACCTATGCCGCGCCTGCGGCAACACTGGATTCTTAACCCTCTGTGCCAGGCTAGGAATTGAACCCATGCCGTCACAGACACTGGATCCTTAGTCCACTGCCCCACAGCAGGAACTCCCTGATAGCCTTAAAATTAATTTAAGTACTGTTTTCAGGAAGAACTCCAATACACAGGTCAAGAATTTGAGTAGGGAGATTATTTTAATATTTAAAATCATAGTGACTGTGTAGTTTTAACATTTAGTATGTAAGATGATATGACGACAAAACCTTGGTCTAAATAAGTAACCTAATGATTCTGATATTAATTTATTCTAAGTTCAGAGTTTTTTTTTAAACAATAAATAGCTGAAAAACCTGGCTTTATTTATCAAAATATGTCTCCTTTTCCACATTTTCTCTCCTGAGTATACTTACCTTAATGAACATTTTTGGTTGACAAAATCATTGTACAATAATCCTTTTCCTAGCTTCTGCAAATGTAAGTTTGAATGAATTTTATACTTTGAAATTTATTTTTTGAAAGGTTAGAGTATTTTGATATTATATAACATAGTATATAACCCCTGGTAGAGAGATTGCCAGTGATGTTTTAAGCCTAGTGAGATTAAACAAATACAACGAAGATTAATATTCACACAAATTCAGCCTGTTAATGATTTCATTATAACTCTGTTAAATCAGGTTTTAAAGTTTTAAGAAGACTTAGGTTGACTGTGGACTTTATCTGTGGATAAATAATTTTTAGAAAGTGTGAAGATTATTAATCTCATTGAATTGCTATAAGGGGTGTGGCTCTTCTAGCTTCCTGGTTGTTCCCTTCCTCAGTTTGTAAAAATACTGAAAGTCTGCTCTAACTACAAGTTTTGTAGGTGCAAAGAAAAAAGGGGAAAGAAGTAAAGTTTACATTTATTCAGATAAACTTTTGCTTCAGGAGAGCACATAAAATCATATCTAAGGCCACATCCAAGAAAAAAGGCAAAAAAAAATTAGAAGTTAGCCAGTGAGTTAATTTAAGTTGTAGTGGTGATGAGCAGAGCAGAATAGGAAGGGTCAGACTCACAGATGTAGACTTCTGCCATTACCTCCGTATGCAGTTATACATGCAGCCAGAGATGCGCCAGCAGGCTTGAAAAGATGGTTTTCATTGTAAAGCTAGAAATGTTTGTTTCCAGACCACCTCATCTGTTGTGCACGATAGATTTATTTTTTAACATCCCTGTCATAACTTTGTGGAAAGCACAGTTACAGTGCAATGTATTTGTGTTAAGTATTAATTTGTTAAATGTAAACCTTTGAATTATACCAGAAATTCCCCCCATTTTAAGTCTGTTTTTTTAAGCAGAGCGAGAGGCCATCCAAGTGACAGTGTTCTGGCCTTCTTTAACCCCTGAGAGACCTTGAGCTCCCCAGTTCACTCTGTGTGGTGTTTAAAAATGTATGACCATGTTGTTATGTGTCTCTTCCTAAGAACAGCATGTCCTGGATGGTGGTCCTCTCCCGCTCTAGGCTCCCAGCTTATCCAGGACAGAAGTGGTCTTGCTCAGCTCTGAATCTTTAGAAAGTACTTTGTAGCATAGTGCTGGACCTGTAGTAAGTGCTTAGATGTTTTCATGATCAGATTAAACACATTCCTCTCCCCTCCCATTTCTTACTTATTTGAACTGTTTAGTAGAGGAATGCTCAGAGAATAAAACCCAGAAAGTTTTGGTACCAATTCAGTGCAAAACTACTCATTTTGGAAAGAAATCTGGGGAAATTTCTTGTTCTATGTTTAGTTGACTAATTTTTCGACTAATATAACTTATTTTATTTAGCATGTGTATTTCCTTTATGCCCAACATAATGATCCAAAACACTTTATGATCTCTACAGCTGCAGTGAGAAGAGGAGCTTGTTACTTTAAACAGAGGCTGAAGAAACTATAGAATTAACAGATATAAGAAAAGTGGAGAAGGTAGAGGATGGAGTTGCAGACTCTACAGGAGGCTCTTAAAGTGGAAATTCAGGTTCACCAGGTATGTTGCATTCATAGCTTCTTCCACATCATATTATTAAGTAATGGCTAAAATTAGTAAACAGACCATCTCTGATTTTGAGTACAGTTTTTAATCATCTTTCAGTCACTTGTCCAAGAGTCATGTTATTTGCCTTTTATCAGTACTTAACAGACTCATTGATAATTTTTTGAGAACTTGAATAAAATGTTCCTGACATCTCTTCCAGAGAAAAGAACTAAACATATTTTTCATCCATTTACTAAAAGTTATATATATATATATATATATAAAAGAAAGACCTCTCTTTTTTCCTGTTTTTTGGCTCATCTAGGGACTTTGTTCATGTGACTTAACTTGCATATTTAAATAACAAGACATGTTTAAATTGACTACCATGTATACTGAAGTTTTAACTCATAGCTCAGTTTTATGACTTGACTCCAGTCTTTAGTAAAGAAATTGTGATTGCCTTCACAGATGTTTAAATTTCTTTTTTTCATTCTTTCTTTGTCTTTTTATGGCTGCAAGGGCGACATATGGAAGTTCCCAGGCTAGGGGTCGAACTGGAGTTGCAGCTGCCAGCCTACACCACAGCCGCAGCAATAGGAGAGATCCAAGCAGCATCTGCGACCCACACCACAGCTCACAGCAATGCCAGACCCTTAAACCATTGAGTGAGGTCAGGGATCTAACCCGTGTCCTCATGGATAGTAGTCAGTTTCATTACCACTGATCCACGACGGGAACTCCAATATTTAAATTTCAAATTCCACAGTTCTTACATTTTAATTCAGATACCTAGACTAAACAAACCTTTAAGATATATAAATAAAATATAATTGTAGTTCCCTGGTGGCTTAGCAGTTAAGGACTCAGTGTCACTGCTGAGGCTCAGATTCGATCCCTACCCTAGGAACTTCTGCCTGCTGCAGGAATGGCCAAAAAATTTAGTAATTACTATTTTATGTAATTAATAATTATATTAATAAAATATGTATTATATAATAGAATACATTTTATTTAGTATACCTGTAACCAAAACAAAAAGCTATCCTTAAATAACTAAATCATTAGCTTTTATTGTGTAAACAAAATATCACTGTTCAATATCTCTTCTAGATGTTAGCTGGATGTGGTCCCAGGTTCAGGACACACATACACACGAATAGAAATATATAATCCTTGGTAATGAAAAGTGAAAATGAGTAATTGACTACTTTTGAATGTTCAGAGTATGAGTAGAGAGGAAAAAGGAACTGTTTTTTTTAAGGGTGTTTGTTCTTAGGTATGATTTCCCTTGTTTTATCTGAGTAGTCTAAAGTAAGGTTAATTTCTGAAGTTGTTGGAAAAATACGTTGAGCAAGTTACTCAGAATTATGGCAGAGAAGAACTTATAGGAAAGCTTCAAAAATACTTATATATATAACATAGTAATCCCCCTGTGTGTGTGTGTGCGCGCACGCGTGTGTGCGTGTGTGTGTGCTTTTTACATTGTCTCTGAATGTTCAGAAATCCCTGATGATGCTTTGGATCTTGTTAAGCTCTTGCTCAGCAATAGTCTTATCATTTGCCATGTATAGATGGGCTTCTCTGTGTGAAGTATGTTTTGTTTTTAAGAAATTTAGTATGTAATATAAGTTACGAACATTTTATTTGGCCTTGTTTCTGGTACTAATTGAGAAGAACAAAAACCTCTTTACAAAAATACGCTTGTCTTTTTCCCTGGTTGAAAGTATTTTAGCATAGAGGGGTGTTAAACGCCCAATTTGGCTGAATGGCAGTTGACAACAGTTAAATTCAAGATTTATTCAAAGCTGACATCATCACAGAATGAATATCTGGAGAATAATAATCAATCTGAAATTTACATTCATCAAAGATATTTCATGAAGTTATATGTAATTTTTGGAGATAGTCCTCCTCTCAAGAAATTTTGAGATGGCAAAGTTAACATAACGCTTTTAGTTCATCCTCACAAGTCATGAACAATTTCAAATTAAACTTTCCTTGAAAGGCTTCTGGTCTAAATGGGACTAAATTACTAAAAATTAAATAGAATTCTCAAATATTTTGTTTAGAATTTTTAATTCAAGCATACCAGTTTATGAAAATTATATTTATGAAAAATGTAATGTTTATTTTAAAATCTAATTTAAATTATAAAATTATGTTGACTCAAAAGGGATATAATATTCTTCCTAAGGTTACTACTCTCTTAATATTCACATTAATTATTTTCCTGTATATTAATTTTATTTTTTAGTATAAAATTAATAGCTTTTTAAATTGTTATACAAAATTTTGTTTTGTGGTGACAAAACAATTATTACCACACTACAAAACAATTATTATTGCATAAACATTTATTTATGTTTATCAATGTTGGTTGATAATATTTTAACAAATTATATATTTCATTTCGGTTACATTTAAAATACTTTCCTGTGTAAAAAAATTGAAGTATTAATAGTAAATCCAAGTGACATGCCTTGCTTGTAAATCTGATATTATTGTTCTGATTGGTTATGCAGTAACCTCCGTGATCACTGATCATGACAAGTTCAGGAATAGCAGAAATTACTTCAAAGTAGGCAGGCACTGGCTATTAAGCTAAGGCCAAAGCCAGATCACACATTTGACTAAATATCGGGATAGAAGCTACCCTTTCATCATTAGGGAATGAAATTAGGGCTAAAGATTAGCTTGCTGGGTAGAAAGTGTGTTATGAAACTACCTGGAATTGCTGTTATAGAAATATATTTATGGACAGGGAAATGATTTAAAAAATTGCAACGTATACATAGTTAATGTTGAATGAGTGTTTAAATAATAATGCCCTGTGATGGGCATCTCATCATTTTTGAGAAATTGCCTTTTTTGATTATTCTTATGTGGATTTGATGAAAGTCATATTTAAATTTTTGGGAGTGTTTACTTTACATGGTATAAAGCAGAGATTAATAAATTTTTTCCGCAAAGGGCAAGATGGTCAAGTAATTTATACTTTGGGGGTCATTTATGGTCTCTGTCACATCTACTCTGCTCTGCCGCTGTACAGACAAAGCAGCCATAGACAATATATAAATGAATGGGTGTGGCTATGTCCCAGTAAAACTTTATTTACAAAAACAGGTGGTAGGTTGGATTTAGCCATGGGCAATAGTTTGCCAACCCTTGGCATAAAGTGTATTCAAGAATTGCTGCATTCTTGCAATAGAAAGTAACTTAACTCTTATAACACACAGTGTCAGCTTACTTGGGGTTTGTCTGGTCTAGTTAAATTGCCAGACTTGTCCTGTCCTGCTTCTAATGGTCTAAAATACAGCTTGATTGACTATAGGTAGAAAAGTTGGCTTATTTATTTCCTCCAGAGGTAGAGACTTAGTTTGGTTATAAGTTTTAAAATTCCATGATCATTGTGGAAAATCTTTTTCAGCTTTAAAAAGGCAACTTTAGTGTAGTTGTCCACTCTATGGTAACCTAATCAGAAAAGAAAACCAAAGACTTCTCATTGAAGGATGCACTAGCCTTTAGGCTGCATTAGTAAAACTGTGTGTATATAACACCTTGTATTTCTATTTCATTGAGCTCTTAGTATGTTATTACTGTTACATAGATTAAGACCAGGATATAGAAGAGTTATCATCGTCGTATATGATGTAGGCTATAGTAACATGTACTTTGTGTATTTGGAGGTCACATGTTGTCAATCTTCAACCGTCTAGAATGTATCTTAGCACTTGAAGTAAGGCTTTTGACAAGCTAGAATAAATGTCTGAAGTTGCCAAAGATTACACGTTTTGCTCAAGGGAATTTCTTAGGTTATTTCAGCCTATTCGCTCATCTTAGAATTAGTTCACTGAGTGTACCACATTGCAGGTCAGAAGCAGCAAATTTGAATTGGGGTTCAGGGGCTGTTAGAGTGAGGCATAGCAAGATTTGCTATCTTACTGCTTGGCATTAAGGAGCAGTCTGAAAAACTAAAATGCAGACACAAGAACTCTTTAAAAAACAGCAGTTTTGGAGTTCCCTTCGTGGCTCAGTGGTTAACGAATCTGACTAAGAACCATGAGGTTGTGGGTTCGATCCCTGGCCTTGCTCAGTGGGTTAAGGATCCGGCATTGCCGTGAGCTGTGGTGTAGGTTGCAGACGTGGCTCGGATCCCGTGTTGCTGTGGCTGTGGCGAAGGCCTGCAGCTACAGCTCCTGTTAGACCCCTAGCCTGGGAACCTCCATATGCCGTGGGTGCGGCTCTACATAAAGGCAAAAAGACAAAAAATAAATAAATAAATAAATAAAAAAAATAAAAAATAAAAAACAGCAGTTTTGGGCCTTTGTTGTAGGGACCTTGTTGAATTGATTGCAGAATAGTATATTGATGTAAACATACATCTGCGTATCAATAAAAGCTTCTCTTTTTTTTTCTGTTTAATAAGGCAGGTAAATATACATTTTAGAAAGGCTTTCTTTTATGACTAAAAACTTTAGAAATGTCTTGCCACCCAAAAAGAGGTACAGATTTTCCAGTTATATGAAAAACTCACTTGGGGAACAGTTTATTCCCAGATACTTTCAGGATTCAGCCTTCTGATATTCCTTTGTGCTTCAAATTCTCCTGTGTCTGGTTGTTACCTTTAGGCAGCAATGCTTTTAGAAGTTGGGATAGATCAGTTGACATCCATTTTTCTTTGTTTTTCATTTTTTGGACTTATGTTTTTCCAAGTAAAGGTCTTTCTCATTCAGTATTCTGTTAGCACTCTCCTTCCCAGAGGAACCCAGGTGGGTAGAATTTTGCGTTACTGAGCTTTCACTTCTTTACTCAAATACTGAGCATCACTGCTCTGAGTACATCCCTCCTCCCCCACAGAGAAGACAGTGGCAGAGTTCTATCTGACACTAGGCTTCTTCTGTAAACCACACCAACAGACTTGCCAAATCTGTTTGCTGTATACAAACAAGCCTGTTGTATGGGAGCAGCTTCTCTCCAGGCCTTGTATGGGACTCGAGACAATGACAATATTTTAAAGGGATGTTTGGCTTTTAGAGCATCCAACTTGTTTAAATTGTCTTTTAAAAGCTCCCCTCCCCTATCCTGTCTCCAGCTTTGTTTAACAGCAGGAAACTTTTCATTTCAAATATAAAGTAGTAGTTTGATTTTTTTTAATATCAAGAGTGTTTAACCTTTTATATGGATCACAGAAGCTTTTGCTATATGTTCTCATTTGGTGTTGGAAGTTTTTTTGTGTGGACTTAAAACTGTAGATTTGGGGGCGCCAAGCCTGATTAGCCATAGTGAGTTAATATGTATGACTGATGGCTCTTTTTCTCTTTTTATTATCAGAAACTGGTTGCTCAAATGAAGCAGGATCCACAGGTAAAATACTGCTCTTATTCATTTAATTTTTAAATTAAAATAATTTAAAATAAAATGGCCATAAAATACTAAAATGTAAACAATACTTAGGTTTTCAAAACTGTCTCATATCTAACAGCAATTATTTTCAGCACATTCTTCATGTTTTAAGAGCTAAGAAAAATTCATTCTATTATAATATAGCTATTTCATCTTTGTTACTGTTATTTTTCTTTTATGTTAATTGTTTTGAGTATTTTGAGAAAAAATTGAGAATTAATACCCTACATATAGCTTAAATTTCATTTCCACAAGCCCATTTACTCAAAATCAGAGTTTGTGAGGCTTTTCTGTAGTCTCAAAATTACTGAATTTGGCCCAGAATGAGTTTTATTTTCTCATGGTTTATAGTATAGAACACTGAACTATTTTCTCATAGTGTATAGTGTAGAATAGTTTCTATGAGAAACTACTTTCTCATAGCTTACAGTGTAGAACATCCTACTATGTTCGGTGAAGAATTTTAGAATAATTTTTAAGAAGCATTTAAAATTTTTATTTTTGAAAGAGCCCTTAACGAGGATTTTAAAGAACCTTATTCAATAATCCATCAAGTGTTGCCTTTTCTTTAAAGACTCATAGGAGTTTTTTGGCTCAGGCATTTTATTCTATGTCCCTGAAGAGAAACTCTCCTAAGAAATTATTTTGTCTTCAGTGATTTTATTTATTGTTCAGGCAGTGACTCTTTTGCAGTAATTAGACAGTGGGTCATAAGTATGGATACTGTTTATGAGACATTCCCAGAATTTCTTCCTTGCATTTGTGTACTCATAATCTGTTTACAGAACACCTAGTCCCATTGATGGGTGGGTGTGTGTGTATTTACACGCATATATATTGTTTTAGCTTGTTAAACATACCATACATACCTCGTTGTAAAGTTAAGTAAAATAGATTCTTGGATTGAAGAATGGTACTGAGGCAAATTGATTTTTGGAAGTGGGAAATAATGTTCACGTTTACAAATTTTGCACCCAGTGGCTTAACTACTGTGTTTGTAACACAGTCCATTGACTGAGTGCGGGCATTGATAGCCACTTAGCTTCTGTTTGACAGTCCAACATCTTTGAGAAGCTTCTCCATTTTAATTTTTAAAAATATATTATAATTTAAATTAGATTTAGGAAACCAAGAGGCAGTAGACCTTAGATGAGTAGATTCTTTTATATTTAATATCATAACATGTTATCAGCAGCTGAAATATTACTAGAAAACTTTAGCATTTCTTATACAGCTGGCCGTCCTGTAACAGAGCAGTCTTAATGTGAAGACTCTGAGGGGGGCGGTAAGTTGCTGGACAGTCTTGTGGGTAATTTCATTAGAGAGGCCTTATATCACATACTCTCATAAAAGAGACCACGTGGAGTAAACAGAGGGAGAGGATGTATCTCTGACCCTGTCAGAAGACCAGGCAGGGTGAATTGAAAGAATCGCTTGTGAGATGAGGAAGGAGAAATAGTCTCTCTCTGGGTGGTATTCATTCCACTAGTAAGTGGGCTATCCTGTTACATTAAGCTTTCGAAAACTTTAATTTTGGATTTTTCTCCCACTTGAGTAAAAGGCAGGCGTGCTCGGTGTATCTCATTTAGAAATAGTATTCTTTTTTGATTCCTAACATTTTAGAACTGAGAAGTTGCCCTGGTAGTCAGTATGTTAATTTGAATGATGTAGTGTTAAGGCGGTTGCAGCACTGACAGCTTTTCAAATCTAGGCTAAAATAACAAATGTACTCTTCTAAATAAGGGAGAGGGCAAGCAGAGGAAAACCTCTTTCTATTGATAATGCCTTTAAGCATGCACTGTGTTCATACTTATAACTTCCATTTCCCTGCTTCTGTCTGATTAGTGGAGCTTCAGGTTTTCTGTCAACTGGTACTTTCTTATGAAGAATAACTATTTTAGCAGAAAGGAGTGCTATTACAGTACAAGATGCTAAAATATAAAACTTCTTATAATTTAAAACAAGTGCAAAAGAGCTCACCCCTGTTTTTGTGTTAGCAGCTTACATTTAGGATTTATGCACTAGGTGGTGGTAATATGACTATAATGTAATGAATGACAGATGATTGGCTAAATGCTTAAGGTTGCTTCATCATTTGTAATACAGTATGCATAAAGTCTTCTTGCTACTATTCTGTTAACAAATGAAATATCTTTCTCACAGATATTTTTTCTTTCCAATCAGAATGCCGATTTAAAGAAACAGCTTCATGAACTTCAAGCCAAAATCACAGCTTTGAGTGAGAAACAGGTAGGGGAAAAAGGAGGGGGGCATATTTTTAACATTGTGTTCTAAAGATATGTCTGCTCAAGGCTTCTAGGAGAACTGCTATTTTTCCTCATGTGTGAAAATAAGTGTGGGCAGCCAGACTCAGTTTTAGTTTTGTTTTAGCTCTGTTTATCTATTTTTATTTTTGGTTGAAATCAGTTTCTAGAGTATCCCATGGGTATATGTTACTGGCAAATATCTAAAAGCAGTGAGGCAGGCTGCTGTTAACTGAGTTAATTAAACTGTAGTTTACCCACAGGGGATAGGGGCAAAGAAAGTTAGTGGGAGTATGTGATGGAGAATCTTACAGTTGCTGGATGTGCCTTGTTACCTGCTTTAAAAGCTTGAGATGACATTTAACTTACTGTAGAGAGAATGGTTTTAAGTAGATTGCTCTATGTGTAAGTCTCCCATTCTGATTACTGTCATTCCTTTATGTTAATCTTTATTAGATATTGACCTACTATTATGTGAAACAACTTTGGTGGAGTCTTGTTAGATTTATTCTATGTAGGACAAAAAAAAGAACATCTTGCTTTTTTTTTTTTTAAACCAAGGATATCTGTAAAGTATTCTTTGGAATTTCTTGTACAGTGGACCTCTGCTTCACCAATTCAGGCAGCTCCTGCCACCAGGTGGAGTGTGACAATTGATAGAGCTATAAGTAAACGTCTATGGTAATCTGACAGAGTGTTTATTTTTTTGTTCCTTCCCCACCACTCTCCCTCTGGTTAAAAGGGGTGGTTTTCTCTCTTGGAGTAGGTGAATGTGTGAACCAAAACAATGAGGTGATTTGCAATTGATAGTTCCCGCTTGTGATGTTTTATTGAAGGTTTTTAGGTATGTAGTTCTCAACAATTGATTTTTGTGTTTTTTTTAAACGTGTTTAGTGAAATAATAGCAACGAGAGTATTTTATTCCTGGAGATTTTTTTTATTGTGTTTGTATTATGTATTGTATTGTGTCGTCATTTAACTAAGGGGAAAATAAATTTTGAGAACTATGTGGAATAGATATGAGCCATTAATGTTTCAGAATAGAGTCTTTTTCCAAGCTGAATTGAACAGTTGCTTTTTTCTCCCCTCTTCTGTTCTATTGCTTCTGCATTCGCCCATCTTGTCTTCTTCAGACACAAGAGGTTTTTAGATTAGGGAATTGCCAAACTAAAATGGAGAGGAGGTAGCATGGTGGAGAACAATTTGTGAGGAAAAATATAAACAGAGTTTGTTAGATGTATTTGGCTCTGAAAGTGATTCAGTTCTCTAACGTCGAAATGATGTGTATTAGTGAAAATGTTCTAGCTTTTGAATTCTGTTAGTGCTGAGCCTCCTTATAGTGTCAGGGTTAGTTTGACAAGATGCCAATGAATGAGTCACTTTTGCTGAAAAATTCACGTGTTCTAGCAGAGGAAGAAGGTGAGAATTGATTAGCAGAATAGGGGATGGGGGATACTGTCACAAAATTAAGACTACCTAGGACTACATTTGGGGAAAATGGGGCAATTTTTAAAACTTAACATTTATTTGAAATTTTTGTGAGAGTTGATAATAAAGATTTGATTTATTTCTGTAACTTTAATTTTTTTTCTGCTAGGAATCTCACTTAATAGAAAATTGCAACCATTTATGTTCACTAAGATGTCTTATCAATTGGCAAACTCTGTCATCTGAACTTAATTTGGATTTTAGAAATTAGAATTTTAAAAAATGGGTTTAAAATCAGAAAAACCTCAGGTATACAAAGAACACTAGTGTCAAAAACTAGAATACAGTCTTACAGTTTTTAAAGTATTTGCTTAACTTGAAACAACATTTTTGATGAAACAAAGTATATCATTTTCAGGTATGATAGCAAGTGAAGGAAACACAGCTGTAAAGAAAGTTAAAAAGCTAGGAGTTCTCAATATGGCTCAGCAGTAACGAAGCCAGCTAGTATCCATGAGGATGCGGGTTTGATCCCTGGCCTCGCTCAGTGGGTTAAAGATCAGGCATTGCTGTGAGCTGTGGTGTAGGTCCCAGACACAGTTTGGATCTGGTATTGCTGTGGCTGTGGGTGGCAGCTGTAGATCTGATTCAACCCCTATCCTGGGAACTTCCATATGCAGCGGGTGCGGCCCTAAAAAAAAAAAAAGTTCAAAAGCTAGTTCTTGCTCAGACTTATTTCCAACATGAAACATTGATATTTTGTTTAAAGTAGTTTTATTTGAGAACAAACTCTTAATACTGTGTGCCCAGCTTTTTGTTTTTCCTTCTCAAAAGAGCCACTTGGCTTCTGGGAAATTTACTGATTTTCCTTCTGCTTTAATAACTGAAATCTGAGTTACCTTACTTACATGACTAATATTTTAATTTAATATTTAATTTGTTGTGAGAAAAAATTTAAATACAGAAAAATTCAAAGAAAGTCATATTCCAGAATTAAAAGCTACTAATCCTTTGTCATATTTGTTTCCATTCTTTTTCTGTAATCATTTTTCCAAATCCTTTTGAAAACTTAACTGTAGGAGTAATAAATGCATATGTTCTCTTATTTTGCTTTATTAAAAAAAAACATTGCAGATAGTCACTAATTCTTATAGTAGGCACTTATTCTTATTTGTTCTTACTACCTTAATCTTTGATACTTCTTTTTCTTTCTCAAGACCAGTTATGAAATGGTGCACTCCATTTGGGACAATATAGTTTTTATTGAGCATCTTTCGTGACTAAAACTCAGTGAATTTCAGTGAATTCTTTGTTAGATGGTTCCAGTGCTTTCAAACTGTATTTTGAGATATCTCAATAGAAAGTCCCCGTGGCAGTTTTTTAAGTCATCTTCTTGACCCACGGGGCTTTAATTTGTGGTTGACAGTTTTAGTTCAGTTTTAACCCAGATTTGATAGGCTAAATAAATTATATGTTACATAGCCATTAAAAATTACAGTTTCAGGAGTTCCCGTTGTGGCTCAGCAGTAATGAACCCGACTAGTATCCACGAGGATGCGGGTTCAATCCCTGGCCTTGCTCAGTGGGTTAAGGTTCTGGTGTTGCTGTGAGCTATGGTGTAGGTCACAGATGCAGCTCAGATCCTGTGTTGCTGTGGCTGTGGTGTAAGCCGGCAGCTGCATCTCTGATTCAGCCTTTAGCCTGGGAACCTCCATATGCTGCAGATGCAGCCCTAAAAAGCAAAAAAAAAAAAAAAAAGTGTATATATATATATATATATATATATATATATATATATATATGTATGTATATATATGGTTTCAAAAATATTTTAATGACATAGGGATGCACTCATGGTCAAATAAATGAAAAAGCACATGCAACTTCATATGCCTTACAGTCCCATTTTTGTGTGTTGTGTGTACATATGTAAGTAGGCATGTAAGTGTGTATAAAAACAGTGTCAGTATAAAATTGTTGAGAGGTAATGAATTTACAGGTAGTTTTTTTTTATCTTCTTGCATCTGTTTGCTACATTCTCCACAATAAATGTTTTCTTTTTATAATGAGAAATAGGCGAGAGGGAGTTCCCTTCATGGCTCAGTGGTTAACGAATCCGACTAAGAACCATGAGGTTGCGGGTTCGATCCCTGGCCTTGCTCAGTGGGTTAAGGATCCGGTGTTGCTGTGAGCTGTGGTGTAGGTTGCAGACATGGCTCGGATCCCGCTTTGCTGTGGCTGTGGCGAAGGCCTGCAGCTACAGCTCCTGTTAGACCCCTAGCCTGGGAACCTCCATATGCCGCAGGTGGGGCTCTACATAAAGGCAAAAAGACAAAAAAAAAAAAAAAAAAAGAGGCGAGAAACATTGTTAAAAAAATTTTTTTTTAACACCAAACTCTTGTCTGTTCCAGGGATGGCTAGCATTTAAAAATCTGATGACATTCTCTTATGGTATATGAACCACTCTAATCAGTGAATCCAGCTATTTTAAACCCTGGTAATACTGAAGTGTAGAGGTAATTATTAATTTCTTTAACAGGGTTCATTCTCATTCTGTACCCTACCTCTCTCATTTTTGACATATATATGTGATCTTTTGCTTGTCAGAATCGAGATTCTAATATTGGAGCCAATGCACTTAGTTGCTCTAGTGCTCTGCTTTCATTCTAATTCATTCATTGTAGAAGCAGTCTTAACATCCCAAAGTTTGCTGCTTATTCCTGTTGTGATTCCTGCTTAAGCCATAGCAGTTTCATCTTTTATTTCCCCTACCTTGAGGAGTTTGACCCCACCTCTCTTCGCCTGGTGATCTCCTGGCCAGATATATTAAGTAGGTTGTAACTTAAAAGTTACTCTCCAGAGGACCTATCCCTGAAACCCCTTCCTCCTGTCAAAACCAATAGTTTCTCTTAGAATCTCTCATTGAATCCTTCATTTTTCCTTCATAGCTGTGCCATTTAGGATTAAGTTCAGCTGTGAATGACTGAAAACCCCAAATGAAAATGGCTTAAACAAGGTAGAATTTTATTTTCTGTCTCACATAAAAGCTCTGTAGGTGTACTAGGGCCAGTGGTAGTTCCACAGTGCCAAGGAACCCAGGCTCCTCCAGTTCTGCTGCTCTGTCATTCTCAGCTTGAAGCTTCCACATCATAGTCCAAAATAGCTGCTCCATCTGGTAAGAAGGGGGAAAAGCAAGGCCTTTATTTTTAAGAATGTTTACTGGAAGTTGCATGCACCACTTCCAGTTAGATCCCATTGGGCTAAACTTGGTCATGTGGCCCTCATGTGGCCCCAGCTAGGAGCAGGGAAGCCTGGAAAGTGTAGACTCTTCCAGGTGGCTATAGGCACATAAAATTCAGGGACTCTAGTACTGAGCAAGAAGGGAGAAATAAATACTGGGGGTAATTAGCAATTTCTGTCTCAGTAGTTTGTCACAATTTGCAATTACATATGTGGGATTATTATTTTTAATATCTGTCTTTCACTAAACTTTCAAGAAATCAGGGACCATGCTTATCTTATTTACTTTATTCCAAGTATAGTATTTAGTATAATATTTAGCACAGGAAAGCATTTGTGTTTCTTAAATGAATTATTTTATCTACCTGATCTTTTTCTCTACTTGTAGGTATTTTTAAGCAGAGCATCTTGCTTTTTATACTTTTTAAACTTAAAATATTACTAACATTTTCATACTTTTTTGTGTTAAGAACATAATTTTTAAAGCTTCAAATATTTAATAGTCTAGCTAGATTACAGCTTATTTAACTGTTCATTCTATTATTTGATGATAGAATGTTTCCAGTTTTTTGTTATTTATAAATCTTGCTAGGATAAATATCCGTTATGTGAATCTCTTTCTAATTGCTTCAGGATACATTGTCTGGTATGAGATTATTGGGCATATTGATCAGCCACTGTCTAATAGTTCTACAACGCCAACCAGTGTTTTATTGAGTTTACTGAGGGTTTATTTTCACGCTGGGTTTATACTGTAGGCCCTCCTGATCTAGGCTGGGCTTGGCCAGGCATATCTACTTCAGTTTGTGGGTTGGCTGGCCCTGCCTCAGGCTGTAGGTTGTGTTAGATCTGCTCTAAATGTGTTCGTTCTGAGGCCTATCATGAAGGGGCAGCAGCCACTTGGGGCAAATTCATGATATGGTTTATCACCGGAGTGTAAGAAACAAGTCAGACTACCAAAACTCATTTTATAAGCCTCTGCTGGCTTCAAGTCTCATTAGCCAAAATAGGTTATGTGGCCAAGCCTTGCAAAGTTATATGACAAAGGGTGTGAGTGTATAATTTTAAGACAGAGAGCATAAAGAGTTGAGAGTTATCATCCATCTACTACTACTCTTGGTCAAAGTATATAAAAAAATTTTTTTAATATTAAAAAAAGTTTTACCACTTATTTCTAAATAGCCTTCAGAAAAAGATGCATCAGATTAGCAGCATATTTGAAAGTAGTAGTTTTCCCCAAGAGATACCTTGTGGAAGAAAAAAAGCACTTTGCTAATTTCAAAGATGGACTAGTGTATCCATCATATCTATGTATATGAATCTGATGCTTATTTGAAGGTATATTTTTCATGCCATTTGTCCATGGTACAAATATTCCATAGTGTCCCATAGAATTACCTTTTGGTTTCAAAGTGTTTATTTATTTATTTATTTATTTTTACCATTTCCTCTATTTTTCTTATTCCTTAGAGGTAGACCCTTTCATAGTCTTTGCTACAGGTTTGCTTTTCTGACTCTTATGTTTATTTATTTATTTATTTATTTATTTATTTATTTTTTGTCTTTTTGCCTTTTATCTACAGCCGCACCCGCGGCATATGGAGGTTCCCAGGCTAGGGGTCTAACAGGAGCTGTAGCCGCTGGCCTTCGCCACAGCCACAGCAACGCGGGATCCGAGCCGCGTCTGCGACCTACACCACAGCTCACGGCAACGCCGGATCCTTAACCCACTGAGCAAGGCCAGGGATCGAACCTGCAACCTCATGGTTCTTAGTCGGATTCGTTAACCACTGAGCCATGAAGGGAACTCCGACTCTTATGTTTAAAAATCATAGTCTCTATTCTTTACAGATAACTTAATAAAAGATGAAATACTTTTCTGGGTTTAATAAATAGTTGCCATTCACGGAATCATTCTCATTTAAAATTTGAACATATTTTAATGAAATGGATTCTGAAGCCTTTGGGGAGAGAAATTTCTGTTTCTGCCATAACTAATTATGTTGCTGATGCATAGAGCAACATAATTTAAGCTAAGTAGGTGACTTGAGCGGTGGACTGGGTGTGTGTGTGGGGGGTGCACTGAGAGTTTGATTCTTTTCTTTACTTGGTAACAGATTTGTTGACGGATCTTGAGTTATTACGTAATTTCTCTGTTTGCTTATTTATGGAATGTTTGAATAATGCACATGTATCCGTTAAGTACAATGAATATATTTGGAGGTAAGTTCTGTTTAAGTGGATATTGTTAGCTTTAATCATGGCGGTTAACTTCATCTCAAGTAATGCCTTCATCTTACAAGAAAAGTACTACTTTTTTTAAAGGAGCTTACAATATTTCACATTTAACTCAGTCATGAGTACATTGTTGTAATACATAAACTGGGACATGGACTATTTGTGATTTGGTTATGATTATATAATTAATTATATCAAATTCAAGATTAGAATACAAATCATTGTGGTATTCATTCAGTTTTATTTAGTAAATTATATTCTTAAATTACTCTGTGCACTTTTACCTATCAAATATGTTTTGAGGGAATTCCCTTGTACAGTGGGTTGAAGATTGGGCATTGTCATTGCTGTGGCTCGGATTGCTGCTGTGACGTGGGTTTGATCTCTGGCCTGGGAACTTCCACATGCCATGGATGCGGCCAGAAAAAAATTTTTTTTGAAAGAGGTCATTAAGCACAATAATTACATTGCCTTTAAGCTTCATTGCCTTGGAGTCACATAAGTAAATTAGTTCTTATAGTCTCATGTTGGTAACCTGATACTCGACTTTTTCCAGTCTCTGATATAAGTAAACACTGAATGTTACGCTGTCTCATTCACAACCTAACTGGTATGACTGCATATCCCATTAGAATTTAGAATTGTTATTTTCTAAGAGATCCTTGAATTATGGGAATCTGACCTCATCTTTATCCAAAATTTAGGAGTTCCTAGGATTTAATCTAGTTCAACCCTCCTGCACAATATTTATGCGAAACCATTGGTCCGAATGTTTGTTGAGTTTACTGCCCCTTGTGTACATCAGTTCCTTCTGCTTGCATCGAGGGAAATTTATTATTTCAAATTTCTTCTGGTGAAAACCTGTTGGCTTATATTCAACCAAGATGAAATAAAGGAAGGGCTTAAAAGTACAAGTCAAGAACGTAAAGGTTTTGAAGATTGAGGGGTCGTATGCCAGTGATGTGACTGTGGTTTTCAGCGCTGCATTATCTCCTGGGGTCTTTTTAGCCTTTATTCTCGGAGTGCAATTGTCTCTGTGGCTAGTAGTTGTAACCTGCTGGTCAAAGATTTAATTAAGAAAGAAAAACTTGATGAAGGAATTAATATTTTAATGATATTGTGCCATGTTATTATAGGACATTTTAGCTAAAAAGGGTGGGGGAAATCAAGTTAGTTGGTGACTTATATCAAATGCATCAGTGTGCTTGCTGAGTAGGATAGCATAATCTTCTCAGGTCATCCTAATCATTTATTTTTAGTGCTGGTAAATGGAATGACTTTTAAAATTCAGTTTGAAATTCTTAATCCTCGTCATAGGTTTTGCATGTCTTGACACTGGGCTGCTGGAATCTACTGTATTTATTTTTCCTCTTTACTCGTCTGTTATGTAGCAGAGAACAGTTGCTTCAAGCTAGGAAAATCTAGTCCAAGTCCAAGTTTGTAGCCCTGTGTTTAGGGATTCTTCTTTACATTGACTCTTTGAAGAAAACTGATCTAATTCTTGGGTGGTAAGTGGTGTGCACAGCAAATGCTTAACTGGATCTTAGATGGTATAAATCTGACTCCATCTCTCCACTAGGTCATTAAGTTAATTTGTGCTTTTAAATTATCAATTCCTTCTAATTTATTCTCTTCTCCCTAGGATATGTGTTTTTTCAAATTTCTTTACCATTCCAGGATTCTGACTCATCTGTTTATTCCACATACATTATTGAAAGTTTCCTCTGGTGAAAGGCATAGTCCTAGGCCCATGGGAGATGCCAAGAATGAAAACCTTACAGTGTTACTTACCTGTGACTGGTCATCACCTAAAAGATGTGCAGGTTCATTAGCCCTGACACCTTTGGCAACTCATTCTTGATCCCTCTCCTGTATCTTTTCATGCCATACCTACCCCACAAGTTCCCTGATGTCACCTTTATTCCCTGGGCTCTCTCAAGACTCCATGCGTTTGCACATGCTGTTCTTTACAATTGGAATTCTCTTTCCCTTTTGCTTGATAAATTCTTACTTAGCATTTGAAGACCTAGTTTCAGCAAAGACCCGATAAAGCTTTCCTTGACTTCGTTTAACTCTCCAGGCAGCAAGATACACCTCTTCTGTGATCCATGGTATTTGTGCCTGCCTCTTTTATTTGTACTTACTATGTCATAATTATGTACTTGTAATAAGCTCCTCAAGGACAGGGAGTGTGTCTTGCTCATGTTTGTAGCCCTCAAGCCTAGCATGATAGATATGTAGCAAGCATTTTCTCAGTGTATTAATTGATTATGCTTTTGAGCAGCTAGAAGTCTGATAAGGTGGCTAAGTTTGTTGGATGTCCATACTGAAGTGTTTTATCATTAAAAGGAGATTTGATTCCCCTTTATGGGGAAAAATATTTTCAGTATTGTTTCCTACTGAGTGCTTTAAGAACATTCAGTAACATTATTACCTCTGTTCCAATTCAGAGCAGCTTTCTAAAAACTTTTATGAAATGAAGTAGCATAAAGTAGTAAATGAGCCCAAGTTTGGTCATCCGGAAGCACAATATATCTGGAAATAGTCTCCTGTGCAGTGTTGCTGCATCACTCACCTCCTTCTGTTGTACTTTTTCGAGTCTTCTTTAGGCTTTTTTCTCCTGACCTTATGAAACATGCTTATCTCTCTGGTATTCTTTTAAGTAACAACACTTCTTCCTTTGTTTCTTAATTTCTTTCTGTCATTGGCCATTCTCTCTGTGCCCTCCATCCCTTCATTATTAAACTTAGTAAATTATTAAATATTATTAAGCTCAGGCTCTATTTGATATTACTTTTTCCTTACCTTCTAGTCTTTATCAGCCCCACTGCAGTCAGTTTCCATATTCATTCTACTCTAATGAGCTCCCTGAAACTTCCGGTAACATAATTGCTAAATCTAAAGGAAGTTTTTCACACTTCATCTTACTTGAACTAACTGTAGCATTTCACATTAATGACGATTTTCTTCTTCAGGGAACCAAGAACCTTCCTTTCCTGGTTCTTGTTTTACTTCTTTGAATGCACTTTCTCAGTTTCCTTCTCAGGCAGTTCTTCCTCAGCCTACCCTTTAAAAATTAGTATACTCTGGTGCTTTAGCCTTGTTTGCTTTTCATCTTACTCTGTTTTTCCCCTGTGGGTGATAGGCTGCCTTGAACCACCATCAAATGTCCTGACCTCCAAATCTTCACTCCTTTTCACCTCTTTTTCCTGAGCTCCAGACAGATCTGTATTTTCAGTTTCTGTATACTGGATTTCCCAAAGCTCTATATTCTCAGGCAGAACCCTAAATCCACCCCTCTTCAAATTCTACTTCTCGTTCTTTCCATTTCTGGTTAATGATACTCCATTCATCCAGTGGCCAAACAGAAACCTGGAAATTATCATAGACTTCTTTCTCTCTCTTTCTTCCTCGGTCTCTCATCCATAATTCAGGTGAGTTTATTCAGGCTCCTTAATACTGTCCATATCCTCCTACTTCCTTCCCATGGTATTGTTGTGCATCCAGTCCCTATTGCATATGATCCAACCATTCCACCACATTCAGGATGATCTAAAGTAAAATCCTTGTTATGTTGTTTTTCTGCCTAGAATCCTTTATTCAGTAGCTTACCTTGTCTTATATTCTAGGAGAAAGTCCAAATTCCTTATGATGGCTCAGCAAACCCCTAATTATCTTGTCTCTGCCTACCTCTCCACTGAACTCATACATACCTTTTTCTCCAGACTTGCCACATACTTATATTTTCTTGGTTGTTTCTTTGACCTGGAATGTTCTTTCCTGTCTTGTTTGCATAATGTGAACCTAGAGTCACCTTCTACCCTTTGACCCAGTTGGCTCATTTTCAGGGCAGTATAGTTCAGAAATAGCCACTATACAAGAAAAATTGAAAACAACTACAAATAAATCAGGGTGCATTATCAAGTAACATGTAAGAGCTTTATATGCATATTGTAAGGTGCTTAACTGAATAGAAAGATGAATGGAAGGTGTAAAAAGCAAATCGTAAAACATGTACAGTATGATTCATTATTTAAGATATAAAATGTTTAAAAACCATGTTTGTATATGTGCATTCGTGGTCGTTTATACTTGGAAATACATGAGAAAAGGTCTAGACTATTTAGAATTATTTACGTGGAGTTGGTGATAGTAATTACCTCTAAGAACTGAGATTCAAAAGAGGTGACCAAGAGGTGACCAGGAGTTTTTAACTTCTAATATTCTTTTTTATTTTTAAAATATTGAAGTGTGATATAAAAACTACACATATATGTGTATATTTATATGTGTGTACATATGGCTCAAATATATTTTTACAAACCAAAACACCCCAGGTAAGTAGCACCGATGTCAGTGTCAGAACATTACCATCACCACAGAAATTCCTTTGTGCTTTCTTCAATTCGCTCCCCGCCTCCACCAGAGAAAGCACTGTTGTAACTTCTAGCAGCCTAGATTGATTTTTGCCTATATGAAATAAATAGGATGTACCATTTTCTGTCTAGCTTATTTTGTTCAACATTATATTTATGAGATTATATTTATTTCTTTCAAAGTTTTTTTTAAAAAAACTTTAAAGATAATTATAGAGTCACAGGAAGTTGTCTTTTGAAATTTTAAATCACTGAAGAATAAAAGTTTGTCATCTCCTGGAAGTACCCACCCGAAAATCTCTTGGCATTGTTAGCTCTGTTCTCTTGTGAATTGATAGTTCTTGCTCTGTTGCTTTTATTACATTTCATTAATTATCTGCCTTCTAGATTGTGAGTCCCTAAGTACCGTATTCCTTTCATCCTTAAAGCCCAGTGTATACCTAGCACTTCACACATGGTGGTGCTTAAATAACATTTGTCAAAGAAAAGCAGTAAGTTTTAGTCTATGTGTTCTAGGCCGTGCCATGTACTGGCTTGGTTTCCTCATCTGTAATATGGGCGTTATAATTGTGTCAGTTCCTATGCTTTTAGCTGCACGTGACTGAGCACCTGGCTAAAAGTGGCTAAAACAGTAAGTGGACCTTGTGATTCACCTAGTAAGAAGTTCCTAGAATTGTCCAGTTCAGCATCTCAGCAATACCATAATAACTGCGTTCTGCTCATCTTTCTGCTCTGCCACCCTCTGCAAGTCAGCAGACATTGCTTGTTGTCACAGGATTGTTGCTCCATTTCCAGGGTCTACATCCTCCCAATTTTTTGTGTGTCTCTTTTCAAGAACAAGGAAAAACTTAATTAGGGAAACTTTCAACAGACTTTGCATCTTGTTGACTATGGTTTTGTCACGTGCCAGTGTCTAAAGCAGTGACTGGCAGAACAGTGGGTCCAAGGCTTGATTTATATCCTGGAACTGAGGATTCGCCTCTCAAACATTCGGAAGCAGTGGGGGTTCTCACTGTGGTACAGCAGCTTAAGTGTCGTCTCTGTGGTTACACAGGTTTGATCCCTGTCCCAGTGCAGTGGGTTAAGGATCGAGCATTGCTGCAACTGTGGCATAGGCCGCAGCTGCCGCTCAGATTTGATCTCTGGCCTGGGAATTTCGGTATGCCACAGGTGTGGCTAAAAAAGAAAAAAAAACATTCAGAGGCTAGATACACAAACAAAATTAGTTTTTGTTAGCACAGAAACAGAAGGAGAATAATGGATTTGAAAAAAACAAAAACAGTCAACAATCTCTGTCTCCATTTGTAAAAGTTCTCTCTACTACTGGAAGTTAAATGTAATGTATATCTGAAGATATGTCAGTCCTTGGTGCTCCCCTTTGCCACCTTGGATAGCAATCTGCTTTAGGGCAAGGAATGCAAAAGTAATTTTATTGTTCAGCAAAGTAATATATTGTAAGGGTAACTCTGTGGCAGAAAAATATGTAATTTATGTCAAATGTGAACTATAAATTACTTTAAAGTTTTTTGATTTTTAAAAATTATTCATCTATAACCTGTCATTGACATTTTGTTATTAATATTAATATTCCATACCTTTGAGACAGAGTAGCCTGATGGCCCTTAGTCAACAATACTTTACCACCTGCATTATTCAGGGAAGTCAGAGTTTATCAAAACCCGGTGGTATTCATGGATTTTAATTTTGTAAAAGGTTGAACACTATAAATGGTAGGCCACATTATAGATTCCTTCATTTTTTTCTTTCCTTCTTTTTTTCTCTTTTCTTTTTAGGGTAAGGAACCAGACAGAAAAAAGAAGCATACTCTTGAGCGGTTGTCCTCGTATGGTAGCTGGTTAGATGAGAGGCTGCCCTGCAGAATTACCTTTACAGGAGACGAGTTCCCCCAAGTTGATTTGCTCTAAGTTCAGGAAGCACGTGTTTTTGTGAATCAGCAGGGACTGGCTAACCTCTTTCGTACTAGCTCTCTCTGAAAATGACAGAGTGATTATTAGTTTCTGTCAGTTAAGCACCAAACATTCCTTTGCTCTGAAAAATGAGGCCCTAGAAATCTTCAACTAATGTGTTTAATTTGTCACCTTTCCTCCTCCCACTTACATCGTCTTTTTAAAAACCTCTCCTCCTTTTGCCAAAACAAATTATATCATTTTGACCAAGAAGAACACTAGAGGTAGAGATCAATTCTGAACTTAGTTCTCCTATGAGCAGTGAGTGATTATTGCTGATCTCTTCTTAGCTAGTGCTTCTGTCATCTAATATAGTGATTGGAGAAGAAATTAACACTGCCTTTCCTGTGCAGTCAAGAGGCATACCTTACCCTGAAAAGGTGTATTTCCTGAAGGAAAAGAATTGAGTGAAATTGGGGAGTGTTATTAATTGACAGAAACTGAAATTTCTTTGAGTGTGTCTCATTTATTACAGATTATGAAGTTGGTTGTGAATTTAAGACAAATTTATCAAGATTTTGAATTAATCTATCACTTCCTTTTAATTAAGAATGAGGTATCACTCTTACTTTTTTAGAACTATATATTATTCAGCAGTTCACCTTTTCCATAGAATGCTTATTTGATTTTTTTTTTTCATCTGGAGTGAAATCTTCAAGACTTACTTGCATGCAAAACCCCTAACAAAATTCAAGGTAGGCAAAAGTAACAGTTGGAAGTCATATGTAAACATCTGTCTGATAAACTTCTGAAGACACAGGCTTTTCTTACTCTGATTTCTGTTTATCCTAGATATGAGTTCACCAGATGAGACAGTGTTTGCAAGTTGTCAGAAGGACTACCCCTGAGCCTCATCTGCTGCTAATAGCTGATAATATTACCTAGAACTCTTTTTAAATTGCCAGTATTCCCTTTTCATGTCTTCCTTTCCCTTTTTACTTGCTTAATTGTCTTCTTTAGGTATAAACAGTTTTATAGCCGTGACTTCTGAAGAGATATTGATTAGTTCTCCAAAGATGGAAAGACTGGTATACTGGATTCTCTAGAGTAGGGATGGGCAAACTGTGGCCTGTATCTGGGCCAAATCTGGCCTACTTCCTGATTTTGTAAGTGTTGTTGAGACAACACATTTGGATACAGTGTTGTTGGATACAGCCACATACCTTTTGTTTACATATTGTCTCTGGCTACTTTGGGGTTACAGTGGTAGACTTGAGTAGCTGCAGCAGGACCTGGCCATTTGTAGAAAAAGTTTGCCAACTTGAGAGAAATTTAACCAGAGAAGCACTTAACTCAGAGACAGTAGGCACAGTAAGGCAGTGAAGAGCAGGAGTGAGTGCCCCACTGGAGCAGGGTATACACTGGGTAATTAATGAAGAGACCCTCTTATAGCCACACGTGCCAGCCCCGCAGTTTTCAGCTCAACACCTCATTTTCTTAAAAGCCTCTTTTATTTTGGATTCTTATTCTCTCTCCTTCCTGTTCTCTCTCTTATGGCGTTTTGAGGCATAATTAATATAAAATAAACACATGTTTTCAAGAGTATAATTTTTTTTTTTTTGTCTTTTTACCTTTATGCAGAGCCGCCGCACCCGCGGCATATGGAGGTTCCCAGGCTAGGGGTCTAACAGGAGCTGTAGCTGCCGGCCTACACCACAGCCACAGCAACGCGGGATCCGAGCCGCATCTGTTGACGTACACCACAGCTCACGGCAACGCCGGATCCTTAACCCACTGAGCAAGGCCAGGGATCAAACCCGCAACCTCATGGTTCTTAGTCGGATTTGTTAACCACTGAGCCACGAAGGGAACTCCAAGAGTATAATTTTTGATGGGGTGAAGCCATCACCATAATGAAGATAATGAACATATCCATCACCTCCAAAAGTTTCCTTGTGTCCCTTGGTAATCCTTCTCTTCCTCCCCCACCCTCCCAGCCCTGTCCCCAGGCCAACATTGGTCTACTTTCTGTCACTTTAGAAAAAGTTTACACATTTTAGAATTTTAATACATGTATTTATATAGTGTGTACTCTTTGGAAGTTTTTTCCTGTTTTTAGCTATTAGAGATAAAGCTACTGTGAACATATAGGAGTCTTTGTGTAGAGGAATGCTTTCATTTCTCTTAGGTAAATACTTAGATGGGTTACAGTAGTATGGTATGTGCATTTTTAACTCTTTAAAGAAACTGCCACAATGTTTCCCAAGTGGTTGTACCATTTTACGTTCCCATCAGCAGTGTATGAGAACTCTAGCTGCTACGTACCCTTAGCCCTTGATTCTTAAATATGAACATAACAGCCAAGAATCCCAGATGTTTTAGGGAAGCCACTAACATAAGAGTCAAAACAGACCCAGCAGAGAATTTGAAGGGGCAGTTCACAGTTCCTGATAATAAAAAAATGAAAGATTTAGAAGGAGAAATTGGAGCAGTCTTTGAGTAAATAGATGAAGAGACAGAGGGATGAGTGATGGAAAAGAGAAAGATTTTGGAGGATCAATCCAGAAGGTCTAATGCCTGACTAATAGAAATTCTATGACAAGAGGACAGAAAATGGAGGGGGAAAAATCACTGAAGAATAAATACAAGGAAATTTCTCAGAACTAGAGAGCGTATATTCCAGGTTAATAGAATTTACTGAGTACCTAAAACTAGAAGCGAAAAAGACCCACATCCCTCTACCAAGCACATCACCGTGAAACTTCTGGAAAACAATTTGAATAAAAGCTCCTTGGAGTTCCCGTCATGACTCAGTGGAAGTGAATCTGACTAGTAACCATGAGGTTTGATCCCTGGCCTCGCTTAGTGCATTAAGGATCTGGCGTTGCCATGAGCTGTGGTGTAGGTTGCAGACGCAGCTCAGATTCTGAGTTGCTGTGGCCATGGCTTAGGCTGGTGGCTACAGCTCCGACTAGACCCCTAGCCTGGGATCCTCCATGTGCCACTGGT
Source organism: Catagonus wagneri (assembly GCA_004024745.2). Classification (NCBI taxonomy): domain Eukaryota; kingdom Metazoa; phylum Chordata; class Mammalia; order Artiodactyla; family Tayassuidae; genus Catagonus; species Catagonus wagneri. Next base: position 5,735,226 of record PVHT021183666.1, read on the forward strand.
GTGGCCCTAAAGAGACAAAAAAAAAAGGAAAGAAAGAAAGTAAACCAATGAAGATGAAGGCATGGACCCAGAAAACAAGGAATCCAGTACAAAAGAAGGATGAAGAAAGTCTTCTATTTGATGAAGGAAAAACCCAGATAACTTGTACTGCAGGTTTAGAGAACAACCAGTATATGTTGAACAGGAGATAGAGGACTTTAGGAAAGAGGTATCCAAGAAAAAATGGACTGCTGTATTACACTATGTGTTTTATAGCTTTGGAGTGTACAGGGAAAAATGAATGATGGGAATCTAGAAAGCCAAGCAAATGACAAACTAAGGCATTTTTAATTCCAGGAATAACAAAATGTACAGAAAATATGTAAATTGTAGCATTAATTGTCTCATCAATTTACATGATTCTAATGATATAAACTTTAAATATGGATTTAACTAAAAATTATGATAGGACTAAGGGGTGTAGGACTGGAAAGAGGGAAGGTGGTAGTAGAACTAATTTTCAGTTACTCTATGTTAGGAATTCAGTAGGTATGATTAAAGTGAAAAATCAAGGAATCAAAATGAATATATATTTAAAAATAAGATAAACACCTGAAGAAATCTCTAAAAGAGTTGAAAGTGGCTTCCTGAATGTAGTACCCGCTGTGGTGCCCCGGGGCAATAGGCTAAGGATCAGGCATTGCCACACCCTGTGGCCTGGGTCACAGCTGTAGCTTGAATTCTATCCCTGGCCCAGGGAAAAAAAGTCTTTGAGGGATCCCAGGACTTCCCTTTTCATTTTCATTAGTACAGGCCTTAAGGTGACTCCAAAATTTGATTAAGACATTCCTTAGAAGTCTACAGGAGAGAGAAATGTGATCTTTTTAATTAGTTACTCTTCTCTTCTGGTTGGAGAATATATTCAGGCTCTAATAATAATAAAACATAATAAAAGCATTTTACTACTCAGGAGTTTAGCCCCATAGGATATAATGTCTGCTTTGCCCTGAGAGTGATACCTTAGGGCACTATACTCAAAGCCCACAAACTGTAAACTCCATGAGGGGCAGGGGTTTTTACTTGTTTTGTTCATTGATGTACTGGCTCTCAGTATTTAATATGCTATTCTGCCTTGAATATAATGAAAAGTTTTAATGATCAACTCGTTTGGCAAATATCTGTTGAGTGCTTCCTATATGCCAGGCACCCTGCTAGATGCTAAGAGTACAGTTGACCCTTGATCAGCATGGGTTTGAATTGCACGGGTCCACTTATATATGGATTTTTTTCAGTAGTTAACGCTTCAATACTACATGATCTGTGGTTGGTTGAATCTGTGGATGCAGAACCACAGATATAAAGGAACCGCATATACAGAGGTGACTTCCAGGTGGGTCAGTGCACCAACCCGTTGATCCTTCAAGGGTCAACTATGTATCAGTCCTGAAAGTCTCAGCTTTGCTTTTAGTCGTGTGTTAGAAGTTTAACACGCTTTCAAACGTTCTTCAGAGTCTTAATCAGGTTTCATTTTATTAGCATTAAAACGCACTAAGCCTGGTTATAAAAATGCTTCCATTATGTTTCCATCCAGTGTTTTCTTTGTTCGATATCTCTATTCATTTTCTTCCTAAGTCTGTGATGGCAAGTTGTGAGATTATGTTGCTTGACATATTAGAATATTAACAGTTTATCTCTCCTTCCCCACCTCTGTGATAGGGCAATGGTGGAGTGCAGGGAGGTGTTCAGGTTATGGGTCTCTGGTTTCTGTTTTCTGCAAGTTTAAATGAGATCCTTACACTTCATAGGACTTTCTATTATGTGAGATGTTGCAGGATTAGAGTTCTCCTCCAAGTTGGAGAATTAACTGCCAGAACACCCTTTATAAAGTAGGAAAAGAGGTGTGTTTTGAGTTTACATCAAAAATAGATTAGGAATTCCTGATGTGGTGCAGTGGGATTGGCATGGTGCAATGGGATTGGCATCATTTCTGCAGCACCGTGACATAAGTTTGATCCCTGCCCAGCACAGAGGGTTAAAGGGTCCAGCATTGCTGCACCTGCAGCACAGGTCGCAGCTGCGGCTCGGATGCGATTCCTGGCCTGGGAACTTTGTAATCCGTGAGGCAGCCAAAAAAGAAAGGGAAAAAACACAACATTAGACTTTTTCCAGCTAGTGTTTTGTACCTATCATTCAGGTTGGCAATGAGTCACCCAGTGACAAACTTGAAAATGTTCTGTGCAAGCCTGGTGTTTTAGAGGAAAATTCCCCTAAGAATTATATTTTTATACTTTGCTGCTCTGAGTTGGCTTTCAAGTGGAAAATCTATGTTGCATTTAAACCAGGGTTAGTGGATAGTGCCTTATGAGACCCAGTCTTGGTTTCGATGGGACAAACCTACAAGTGAGCAAGGTGGGGGCCAGCTTAGAACAGCCCTACTACTGCCTGTTTGCACTTGTGAGACCTCTTGCAGCTACTGAATTTAAGAGTTTTAGTTGATTTCAGTTTGAGCTGTATTTTTAAAGAGACACCGAACTCTCACTTTTCTCTATTCAGAAAGTAAAACATGGAGAACAAACAGCGTAAGCTTTCTTCTGTATATATATAATATTATATATAATTCAAGAAATTTTGTTCTCTTCTGCCATTTCTAAACCAGCCTGACTTTAGTGGGAGAATTAAGCCCTGATTCTCTTAGCATTCGTTATACGTATTGAATTAATATTCCTATGAATCTAGAATGGTTCTTGTTCTGTACTTATCCTTGTGGTAATTGAGAAAGTAGTCACTAAAATAAGTTTGTGTGTTCTGTGGCTTCAAATGAGGAATTCTGGTTGAGAAAGGCTGTTCTAAAATGATGAGAAACCCTCTCCCATAAAACTCATAGACACCCAGAGATGATAGCTGTGTGAGTATACAGCAGTATGTAACTGCTTGTCATTCTAAAATGGGAAACAAAAAAGGTCTCAAGCATTACTAGCCTGCTGGACATGATCTAGTGAAAACAACTACTCTGCTGTTTCCTTTAATCAAGTCCATTATAAACTTAGGAACAAAACCCAGTTATAGTTTTCATGTAATCAAAACAGATTAATAACAATAACATTACTTTTTTTGTGTGCTAACATTTTGTTCTTTTTCAACACTTTATCCTGATTTTTTTACTATGTTTACAGCAGATAAAATCAGTTATCTTTGTAAAATGTGGCACTTGATTCATTTTTAAAATAGATAAGTAAAAAAGCCCATCAGCTCAGCAAAAGGCAAAACTATTCTGCTTGTAAATAATATAACTGTTTTATGGAACTGAGCCCTGGGGAGGAGGACAACACATCCGTTGTTTACTAACATGAACCACAAGGATTTTGCAGCTAATCTTAACATATTCCTGTCTAAAAGTCTTTTAAACAGGAGCATCTATGAAGTTTACATTGTTATTTTTGCAGCTAAGTCCTGATTAATTGATTGTGAGAGCCATTATTGGTAAACACAGATTAAGAAACATTTGTGGATGACAATGAAGTGACGTGTTCATCTTGAACAAGTTTAAATTTCTAGAAATTGACAGTTATTAACAAATGTCTCCACCCTCCTGTAGAGAAAAATGTTAACAAGGACCTGTTTTTTAAAAGTCCAGGTTCTTGTTTTAAAATCTTGACTCCGATACTAGCTGAGACTAATTGAAAACAGTCCAGTTTACAGATATTTAAAGTGAAAAATTTCCTTTTGCCATTATCATCACCTTCATAATTAACCCAGAAATAATTTGCTTTAATTGGTCATACATCCCAAGCCAATGAAAGTGCAAAGTCGTTTTGCTCTCAAAGTCTTCTGCCAGATGTCCTGTGGAATAAAGTTGGAGTTACCAGCTTTCTGGGGAAAGATTTAAATAAAAACAGAATTGTTGCCTAATTAAAAAATTTTAAAAAATAGCTCCCTTTTTTCTTGCAAAATACAGTTCAAAATCTGAGGTTCTATTACCTGGGAGTAGGAAGCAGGAGTGCTATAACTTTACTTTTAAGAACTTTCCATGGAAGACTTTTGTATTTGAAAAGGTATCACATTAGCTATAAAGAAGCAAGAGTATTTTAAATTTCAAGACTTTCAATAAAAGGTACATTGCAGAGCCTCCTGGTGGCAGCAGTTCTTTGTTGCCAGAATGTCCTCATCTGAGACACCTGCCGGATGGGAGCTGATTCTGAATTAACACAACAGACCTGCTCTACGTGTCTATCCTTTTCAGGCTTTTACTACAAAGACTAAGTAAAATAATGTGCTGAGCATTTTAAAAATTCTGATTTTAGGTTCTTCTGTTTTATTTTAAATGGATCCCTTACATAGTTAACTTTTAAATGCCTTACATGTGAATTAGGGAATCTAGATGTACAGAAGAGGACCAGAAATTAGTACCTTTACTTTTAGGTATCTGTTTCACTAATAATCCTTTGCTATTGATGTTTTAGAGACCAGACACATTCTTACAGAAAGTTTCTTATCCTTTCTGGTATCCATAATAGATGTGATCTAGTGTTCTGTGAATCACGTTACATTTGATTATGAATTCTGATTTGAAAATCTAATCCTAATAGTTCAGTTCTGCTCTTAGAATACTAATGCTTTGGGGGAAGGGGTGGTCTGGTACATGAGTTGAAGCAGTTAGGTTTTCATCTTGTTTACAGGTAACTTCTCCTTTCTGATTTGCCTTTATGTGAGAATTATTCCTTTACCTCATCTCCCAGCACATGTATGTATGTATGTATGTATGTGTGCATGTGCACATGCACACACATGCACACACACTCCTTGAAAATGGAACTATTAATTTTCCCTTTCTTTGATCCCTTTGCTTACTCATCATAGTAAACTACTTAGGTAGCTTGGTCAAAGATATGTAGGAAGGTGGAAAAGTCTTGTCAACTGAAAGTAAAACACTTAAAGATTTACTAGATGATTAAGTGGTTTCATAAAGATTTCATAGGCCCCACCAGGGCAAATGAGAATACTAATAGACATAGAGTGTTATCTTATCAGCACCAGTGGCTGGGAACAGTTTAGCCCCATGAGTATCTTATTCCTTCTATCCTTACCTTCTGTTTTAGTTAAAATATCAGTGCCTCCTATGTACGGCTTTGCAGTTTCAATTCTGTAATGTAAATAAACACTTTTCCCCCCTCCTCCTCTCATTGCATATCAGTTTAGAAAACTGATATGCAGTGAGATTGAGTGACTTGTCCAAAGTTATTTGCCTGGTGTATTAATCAAGACTCTTGGTTTTAAGTGATGGAAACTCAGAGTTCTCGAAGCCAAAAAGAGAATTTATTGGCTTATGTAATTAATAAGTTGAGAGGTGTGGCTAGTTTCAGGCATGGCTACATTTAGTGCCTTAAACTCTGTTTTAGGACATTCTCCTCCTTTTTGCTTCAGTTGCGTACAGACAATCCTGTGCTGGCAGTGGTTGCCTCAGCAGCTCTTGGTTTACAACCTGCCATTTTATGAACCTCAATGAAAAGAGAAAAAAAAAATTTTTTTCCCCTTCTCCTTCTGGAAGTATCAGCACAAAACGCAGACATGATTTCAGGTCCATTCTCAAACCAGGCATCCTTCACTGTGACCAGGGAGCTGGGGTCTTCTCATAGACCAGACCTGAGTCACATGCCACCCCTGAAGGAATATTGAAATCATCCCTAGATGAACTACATATATTAAGAGTAAGGGAAGATGGTCCCAAAAAGGTCCTGGGAAGGCAAACAAATAAGGTCTTCTGGTAAGTTATTGAGCCTGGACTTCTGATACTAAAACTGATGTTTATCTAGTTTACTCCTACTAGAAATGGCAGGAGAAGTACAATTACAAAAATAAATGTCATCGTCTGAAGATAATACATAAAGTATTGAAATCTGTAAATTGTTTACAAATTTATCAAAATGCATTTTCCTTCTTCCTAGCAAATTGAGAGTTATCTCATAATACCATACAGTCTAGACATTATTAAATAATCTGATGTCATTTTGACTATTATCGTAGAAACAAGTTTAGGGGGCTACTTAGTTTCGGAATTTTACTACTATTTTTTGAAATATATATGAGAGAAAGGAGGCTTAACAGAAAAACTGTTGGATTGTTTAAATTTCCCAGCATTGCAAGAAGCTCCTGACTTTTGGATAGAAAGATTTTTCTCCCAGTTTACCCGATATTCTGCCTGTTTTCCCAACCCCCGTCACCCTTCTTTTTGTTTTTTGGCTTAAGTTGGTTCCTTTCTCCAGACACTCTCCCTATGTGAGCAGAGGCTAGCTAGTCAGGTTCCTCACCCTCTTGAATAGAGACATAATAACCAGTCCTTTCCTTTAAAGAAGGTACTACAGAATGGAATTGCACATTGACATGCTTAAGGATTGTTAAGGTGAACTCACTTTCCTTGTGTGGACAAGAAGGCCAAAATCAGAGATCCTGTCCCAGATATCTTGGGCAGCTTCAGCTCAGGTATCTTGGAGATACTGGAGATGCAGGGACTTCTGTAAACTCTTTTGTGCCCAAGATGGCTTTGAGAATGGAGGTGGGAAGTAATGTTAAATGCTCTGGTTTTCATTTCTGCTGTCACCAGAATAAGAATGACCTAACTATATTTTGGGCCCCCAGGCAGCACTGAAATGACATGCCACCTGCTGACCTAATCCATTTCATTTCTGGTACTAGGATAGTCAAAGCAGTTTGTTCAATTTGTAGTTGACTGTTTACTCTTTAAAGCAGCAATGACTAGATCTAGTGTAAGAAGTCACATACTCTATCAGGAATTAAAACTTTTAAAGTGGAAAGTTACTCTTTTTGGAAGAAGTCATTTAAATATGGTGTATTTTGCCTCGGAGACTGACTATGCTTTTAGAAAGCTACTTTTTGCTGTTGTTCCCTGGGAAGGAGTACAGTCTGCTGATGAAATTTGAGATAACAGAAGTGTTTCTCAGCAGCAGCTGAATGGAGCAGAGGACTAGGAGACTGCTATATTTATCTTTAGGTAAATTTTGCAATTTACTAGGGGAAAAAATGTGTATAGCATGCAAGCAGATTAACTCGTGTTAATCCAGCAGCTGCTTCTCTGGCAAATAGAAGAGAGGGTATGCAGCTGTAGTCCTGCACACACACTCAGGTGCTAGGTATACTTCCTTTGTCTCAAAAACTATGCCAAGAGTCACATATGCCAATGAGTTCTTGCTTTTTTAACTTAAAAAAAACCTTAGTTCCTGTTTTTTCCTCTCACCTGTCAAAATGAAGTAATTAAAACTTCTCCATTAAGCAATAGTTTCAGGAGCTTGGACTCTGGTCCTGAACATGGCGTTTAATGGTTATGTGTAGTACTGCAACTGATGAATTAGGCTTACAGAAGCACCTCCTTCATTCCCCTCCCAGAGATCCTTATATCAGTAAGTAACATGCTGGCAGAATTAAGGTGTCTGCTTCCAGTTCAGCCCTCTTTTACTTCTTGCTGCTTTCTGTGTTTCGGCAGCTATGGAATTTGCTTCCCTGCATGGGCCTCTCAGAAGCCAGCTCTCCCGCTCTCCCCAACACGCTCACAGTCAGCAGAACAGGGAAATCACACTGATCAGCACACCACTCAGTTGATCAAAGGAAGCCAGCCACTTTTCTTCAACAAGACCCAGCGGTATTAGTCACTATGCCTCCTCCTGCCGTGAGCAAGGCCACTGGAACGCTGCTGGCAACATTAGTCTCTGTGTAAAAAGCTGCTTATGTTCCCTTTGCCTTGGCTTTGGCTTTGACTTTGGCTTAGGCCTCGGCAAGGGGGAGAAAAAGGAGAATTCCTGGACAGCTAGGATCTCTCCTCTGTAAAACTTGGTGTGAAGCATTTCCCCCTGTTGGCAGTCCCTAGTGGCAATCCCTAACTCTGCTGGGGAAAGACTTGGTAATTTTCTTTTAATTGTAAAAGCGCAGAGCCCAACAGCAAATTGAACATGTGGTGACTACAGGCGTTACATGATAACACAATTTTATATTGATTGAATTAATCGCAGAACTGACAAATCTAAAAGATTAAAAAAAAAGCCACAGTTTTTAGTACTTAATCTCTTGATTCTGTTTCTTTTTACTATTTTTTGGGTAGTCTTATGTTGTTTTGTAGGAAACCTATGAGCCTTAATGCTAATTAGTTGGATATAGTTGGCAGTTTGCTACTCATGGCCCTAATGGGTGTATAACTCCCTTTATTGTAAGCAGTTGGCATTTCAGTACAGTTTACAACATGGAACATGGAAGGGACCCGCTGAGTAGGACAGTGGCTGCTCTTTGTCACTTGCAGCTGTGTTTGCAAGGGAGCCTGCTGGCAACCAGCAAGGAAAGTGCTGTGACAGGTGGGAAGAGCAAAACCAGAAAATATGCGTCTTCTTTCTCTTATCCACTTTCTATTCACTTCTTTCCCTCCACCCCTTTCCACCTGACCTTCTGTTTTTCTTCTCTTCCCCTTTTAGAAGCCATCTGTTTCCCTCTACCAGTTCTGTTTGGCTTGCAGATGCCACTATACAGGAATACACTGTGTTGGAGCTAGCGTATGCTTGACCTGTACTAAACGTATGTATTTGGGCTGGGCTCAGCCTGATGCATTGAAGGGAATGACAAGGACCTGGCTATCTATAAAATTTCATAGATTTTACACACCAATTCTAGTAAACAGAGACAACATATATTACCACCTGAATCTGAGAAATAGACTTTTCAATGCCTGGCTCTGCAGGTTTTGCATTACTTTCTGTTAGAGATGGGGGAACACTGGTCTGGGTGTAAAAAAGCTGCTTAGGTTCCATTGCCTTAACCTGGGCCTAAGTAGAGGGGGAGGAAAGGAGGAAGATACGCTAACAACTGGTATCCCTTCTTTCTAAAATGGAGGAGTTCCTGTCGTGGCTCATTGGAAACGAATCTGACTAGTATCCATGAGGATACAGGTTTGATCCCTGGCCTTGCTCAGTGGGTTAAGGATCCGGCATTGCCGTGAGCTGTCACAGATGGTCACAGGTCACAGATGTGGCTCAGATCTCGTGTTGCTGTTGCTGTGGTGTAGGCCAGTGGGTATAGCTCTGATTCGACCCCTATCCTGGGAACCTCCATATGCCTCAGGTGCCCCCCCCCAAAAAAAAAAACAACTTGGTGTGAAGCATTTTCATCCCTGTTGTCATTAACACAAGTTCTCACTCTATAGGGCTAGTTTAGCTGCCTCCTGCACAGGAACCAGTTAATGGTCTCCCTTCTGTAGTCTCCTGTCAGTTGCCTTCTCAGGCATTGCTGGTGGGAATGTAAAATGTTGAGGCCGCTTTAGAAAATAGCCTGACAGTTCCTCAAAGTATTAAGCATAGAGTTACCATGTTACTGAATATTTTTACTCCTAGGTATATACCCAAGAGAAATGAAAACATATGTCTAAACAAAACTCCTACACAGAATGTTCATGGCAGCATTATTCATGATAGCCAGAAAATGGAAACAGCGCACCAGCTGACAGATGGTTAAATAAAATGTGGTATACCCATACAGTGGAATATTATTTGGCAATAAAAGGAACCAAGTACTGATGCATGCTACTGCGTGAATGAATCTTGAAAACATGCTAAGTGAAAGAATCGAATCACGGAGTTCCCGTCATGGTTTAGCAGTAATGAACCCCACTAGTAACCATGAGGATGCGGGTTCGATCCCTAGGTTAAGGATCCTGCATTGCCCTGAGCTGTGGTGTAGGGCCCAAATGCGGCTTAGATCCCATGTTGCTGTGGCTGTGGTGTAGGCCGGCAGCTGCAGCTCTCATTCAAGCCCTATCCTGGGAACATCCATATGCCATAGGTGAGGCCCTAAAAGAACAAAAACAAAAAGAAAAGAAAAGAAAAGAAAAAGAATCGAATCACAAAAGGCTATAAATTATATGATTCTATTTATATTAATGAATATGCAAGTTTATAGAGACAGATAGTATATTGATGGCTGCCCAAAGCAGTAGGGTGTGTGTGTGTGTGTGTGTGTGTGTGTGTGTGTGTGTGTGTGTGTGTGTGTGTGTTTGTGTTTGTGTGTGTGTTGGGGGAATGGGGAGTGACTGCTCATGTGTTTGGAATTTCTTTTTGGGGTGATGAAATGTTCTAAAATTGATTGTGGTGATGGTTGTATAACTCTCTGAATATGCTAAAAGCCCCTGGATTTGTACACTTTAAATGAGTGAATTGTATAGTATGTAAATTATATCTCAATAAAGCTATTTTGAAAATTTTTACTACATATTTCATTTGTTCTTAGGGCACTGAATTGTCTTTCCTAATGTAGAGACTGGGAGAACCCATGTTCTCAGTAAGAATACCAGTCTAATAATGGTAATGGCCTATTTGCAGAGTGTGTCCTTGCTTGCCCATAGATGAAAGTGGCATACATAAAGAAACATTCAGAGTTCCCGTCGTGGCTCAGTGGTTAACGAATCTGACTAGGAACCATGAGGTTGCAGGTTCGATCCCTGGCCTTGCTCAGTGGGTTAAGGATCCGGCATTGCCGTGAGCTGTGGTGTAGGTTGCAGACGCGGCTCGGATCCCGCGTTGCTGTGGCTGTGGCAAAGGCCAGCAGCTACAGCTCCTGTTAGACCCCTAGTCTGGGAATCTCCATATGCAACGGGTGCGGCCCTAGATAAGGCAAAAAGACAAAAAAAGAAAAAGAAAAAGAAAGAAACAGTGACTTCTCTGAGATTATACAACCAATAAATGATAACACAAGCATTTAATCTCAGGTTCTCTGATTCCCAGTCACTGCACTTTGGTCAGAAGTGTCAGAGCACTGAAAAGAAAGTAATGGTGACCCTTGATGTTTTCCAGCTTCTTAATTAAGCTTATCCCTTTCGCCTCTTGAATATGACTACAAAAGTCACTTTCTCCATCTTGCTTTTCTTATCTGGAAAATAGAGATAAGAATGCCTCGCATTCCAAAAGTCACTTAACTTCCTGTCTTGGTTTCTTTATCTAGAAGAGGGAGCTAGGAATGTTTCCTGTCTCATGGGCATATAATAAAGACCAACTAATAAAAAACAATTATGAAACATCTTGCCAGGCTATAAAAATTCTTATAATAAACTATCACAGAGTTTTGTTTTTTTCTCATTTTGTTTATGTTGTGCAGCCTCACAACATCAGTGGGATGTAGTAATAACCACTTATATCACTTTTCTCTAAGGAGTGCAAAACTCTTATAGACATTATCAAATTAATCCTGCCTACATCCTTGTGGATTACACAGGGAGCTGGTGTCAGAGGAGCCTAGAGCGCAGAGAGGTGAGGTGACTTGCCTGAAGCCTTTCTTTCAGTCTGGGTCTATACTATACCAATTGCTCGTTTATTTGCCCCTGGTGATGTTTATTTGGTCAATTACATTTATTCTCTGAATTTGTCACTTGTTAAACATGAAAACAGTGCCTGAATAGCTCTCCTGAATCATTTTAGGCCAGCTTAAACTTTATTGAGTGTAAAGCTGTTCATTTTGACCTGACCTAGACTAGAAAACAGTGTAAAACTCCTCAGTGTACACTTTGACTGGAACATTCCCTGTGGGGTGCAGTGCCAACTGTGTGTCCTGCTGTGTAGACAGGAGAAATCCTGGAAGAATCTTTGGAAAACTACTCTCATTTATCCAGACACTCTTAACAGAGTGAAGACAGACTTCCTTCCAAGTCCTTGAGTTTTACACGTAGCAGGCTCCTTTACCATCGGGATTACAGCAAGAACTTCCCCACCACCATCTTCATTTAATATTATTTTGGTCTTATGGCTTAATCCCATTACAAGCCCTTCTGACAGAGAATATGTACGTGAAGAATGTGAGATGACTGAAAAAGCCTGTATGAGATCGCCTTTGGGGAGCTTCTAATAACCCACCAGATAGAGTAGAGCCTGACCCATCTACTGGAAAATACTGCATTCTGGCTCTTCTCTTTCCTTATGTTAAAGGAAGCTCTTGTGTCTTGCTGAGGCTGTCCTGGCACGTTTTTTGCTTGTTTGGGGTTTTTTTGGTGAAGTTTCTATTTTGTCATATTGATCTCTCATCTTACTTGATGTGGGGGCACACTTTCCCCCCACCAGAAGCAGATTTTCCTTCATATTAGCCCTGGTGGTGTACTGCCCCAGGGGAGATGGCCCCAGTGCTGTTTGCGCTGTCCTGTGTACAGTTAATTAAACCTCCTGCTGTGGACTGGATTTCTGCTGCCGCTGTTCACTGATGTGTGTGAATTGAGTGAAGCACATGGACACAAGCTCAGGCGCACTCGTGGAAACAAACCCTGAAAATAGCAAAATATGAAGTTGGGGCAAAGCCTTCAGCTTTTAAATAAGCTTGGTAATCTGGCTAGCTGAATGCCAGAGCTCACAAAGCTGAGAATTGCCTTTCTGAAGATAAGACAGACCCCTTTTGTGTTTTTATCTTTTCTTTCCGAAATGTATTGAGTTTTAATATGGTGCTTTATCTCTGTGAGCAAAAAAACAGAGCCAGTGGTATTCTCATGGGCCCCTGGGTCTCCTCACTTCTCTGGTGACCACATCCCAAGAAGGTAAACCTTACCCGGAGTCATCTTCCTAAGACATGTGTCTGCTATAGCCTCATTGCAACGTAAAGGGAACTCACAGAAGGCAAGAGTAGGGCTTTCCAAAAGCTAGTAACCTATACATTTTAGAGAAAGGATAGCGGTTTCCTTTGAAGTAGGCCCCTTCCCTCTTTCATTAAGTGTGCAAAGAGAACCCTGATGTCCACCCTTTCTGTTTTGAAACACTTACAGTGCTTTGAACCCTTCTTATGAGTCTGTTTATTAGGACCTAAAATGCTTATTTAAGAAAAAATAAATTTTTTTCTAATTCTCATCTTACTTGGGTAAAATATAGCAAATAATCAGGCTGGGGTAGCAATGAAGTCTTCAAAACCTGTCAGTTGCTGAATCAGGCAGCCTCTTTGTTCTTTTTCCACCCATCCCAACTCCACTCAGCAAATTTTAACTGTATGTTTTCATATGAACTCCATCTACCAGGAAGTGTTTTTTCAGATCCTCCTTTGTGTTACTATCTAGCATACATGTGCAGATGCTTATGACCATTAGTAGGGAAAAAGGACACATACACACATACTTAGTAGAACAGGATACTGCATAATAAAGAGTGAGTTTGTGGTATAGAGAATGAGAAGCGAGAGGGCAAGGAACCCAGATGGGACCTGAATCCAGAAAGGCAGAAGGAATGTAAGCAACCTAAGAGGAAGCATGTGAGCAAAGGCAGAGAGATAGCAACGAACATCATGTATAAGAAGAAACATAAGAACATCACTGTGCTAGAATTTCTTCATGAAATGTGTTGGGAAACAATGAAAAGTAAGACTGAGTGGTTACGATAATAGGGCATGGTACCAGAAGGCTTTAATTGACCACACTGTCCCCAGCCTAGAACTGGACTTGCTTAGAAAACTTTGGTCAATACCTTCCTTTGAGTGGAATGCTTTAGCATCTGAAGGGTGGAATGAGTTTGTATTTGGAGGAAATAGAGTTTCATTGGCCTGTTTGTTTGTTTGCTTGCTTGAACTATAGATTCTTGGAACTAAATCAGTTCTCTATCCTATAGAGGGAAGTTAAGAGAGCAGGATTTTTTTTCTTAAAAAGAATTTTGTTTCCTAATTGTGAAATCTGGCCTGTTTGCTTATAAACGAGAACGTTTGTGAGGGAAAGAATGAGTTTAAAAGAGTTTGGATAGCTGTCACAGAAGCAAAATTGATTTATAACATTGCTTCCTGATCTGGGGTTGCCTGAAGGAATAAGAGAAATCTTACATTTACCTATAAATTGCATAAGATGTCGTATAGAAATACTTTGTTTGAAAGATAAAATATGAGATCCAGATGGGGAGGTAGTAGTTCTGGGGGCCCTGACAATGTAAAGATTGGGAGTTTCTGTTATAAATTATAATTTTAGATTTGAGTAGGAACAGATGACCATAAAGTTTCCAGTTGTGTCTTTTACCTTAATGTGAATTTTTAATTTTTATTTTTCTACTTGTTTAAGGTACATTTTCATTTAATAATGTATTCTCCATAAAGCCAAAAGGAACCTATAGCTGTAATGTAGGTAGGCTTTTGAATAGTAGTTTGATTTATTTCCATTTATCTTGTGTTGTGTTGATAGTTGCTGTTATTTATCTCGTTTAAACAGTAGTGCTTAGATCGAAATTTGATTCTAGTCAATTCTATTACGATGAGTTTACCGTCTTCTCAAAATAGTACTCCTCTAATGCATTGTTACTGTATCATGAAGGTAAAAATAAATTTACAGCTGTTACCCACAAACCTAACCTTTCTTCAGTTTGCTTGATTTACTACAAATTAAATTACATTATGCCTGATATAAGTCATTAAGTATATAATTTAAAGCAGTTGCCGTGATCCATCTTTCACTGTTTTCTGCCCTCACATCCAAGTGTGGAACTCCAAGTCTGAAAGGCAGTGAAATGATTAGAAAACTGCCCTTCTGGAGTCGTAAGCGAGCATTCATTTTCATGTTGGTCTATGACAGCGGGATCCTTTCAGCTCAGAGCCGGAGATGCACACATTGCATTCAGGATGGGATGTTTGCTCCTTGACTTGTCTGCCTGATTTAAATATTCATACTTCACCAGAAGGAAAAAGCTGCTGACTTCTAAAAGTGGGTCAGTTTTTTTTTTTTTTTTAATGGCCCTTTTGGCACTTTGCAACGTGTTAATACTGCCTTAGAGCTGGGGAATAGTTTGGCAGAGCTCGTCTTTACACTTCAGGGGCCAAGGCCTCACTAGGCCAGTGCAAGGAGAGAGCATTGCAGATATTAATAGCCAAAAGATTGTGATATGGGCTTTATTTGCCTTGGTGTTTGCTTTTCTGGATGTAGAATGCAGTGTATTAACCAGAAAAGACTAAGTTAAGAAAAACCTTTTATGTGAAGATGAATGATAAAGGTGACAATGTAAGTAAACAGCAAATGTAGCCTGTGTCTTCAGCCGCATGACATTATGGAATAAAGTCCACAGTTGCATAGATTTATTTTATTTCTCTATTTGAATATGATAATTTTTGAAAGAAGTCTTTGGGTAGAATAGGATCATTGTTAGGTCGTGAATCTTATTCCTATATCATTTATTTAAAGTTAATGGTTATATAAAGTGTGCTTTATATTGATTGAGTTTCTTGACATTTAAGGGACCTAAAAGGTTTTTTTTTTTTTTTTTGGTCTTGTTAGGGCCGCACCCGTGACATATGGAGTTCTCAGGCTAGGGGTCCAATTGGAGCTGAAGCTGCTGGCCTACACCACAGCCACAGCAACGTGGGATCTGAGCCGTGTCTGCGACCTGCACCACAGCTCACAGTAATGCCGGACCTTAACCCACTGAGCGAGGCCAGGTATCGAACCTGCGTTCTCATGGATGCTGGTTGGGTTTGCTAACCACTGAGCCACGATCAGAACTCCTAAAAGGCATTTTAAACATGAATGTCGTTTTTTTACCCTCACAAAATTAAAAACTTAAATATCTTTTATGAAAAGGAGTGGTAAGACGGTAAGATGAGAAGGGGAGTGTTAGAATAATAGGAAGTACTCAAAGGAGAGTGATATCCTGGAGATCCTGATTACCATGTCTTAGTCGTAAGACATAAGTGAGATTGATAGAGTTCAAATTACTTGTGCAGGAGAAGTGCTGCACATCTCACCAGTCTCTTCCTTTAGTTCCACAGGGTTTACAAGAATGAGTAGATGGTTTCAGTCCAGTCTTATAATGTGTCCATGGCCTGTTCTGTACCTTATCTTAGATCAACGCGAGAGGTGATGGATTCTCCCCAGATTGCACTGATCACATAAATTGATACAGCTTCTTCTAGAATCTTCTGCATCATTGTCAAATTCTAGCTCCCACTTTAAAGTGCCCAAAGACTTGTCTAATGATCTGAAAGTTTGGCTCAGGACTTCCCTGGTAACTCAGTGGATTAAGGATTCAGTGTGGTCACTGCTGTGGTGTGGGTTCGATCCCTGGTCTGGGAACTTCTACATGCCTTGGGTACAGCCAAAAAAAAAAAAAAAAAAATGGTTTGGTTCAGGAATCCCTAAAAATTTGAAATATGCTCTCCTGAGGAATTTGGTTGGTCATGTTGCTCTCCCAGTGACCCAAGATGTTTGCTTTTATTAAAATGATAAACACTGTATTTAGTTGTCTGACAGCGGGGTAAATAAACAGAATATTATTGAACTGGTAATTCTAGGAGATACTTATTTACCTTTCTTTAGACTTTGTGTTCCAAAAGATTGTTTTGTAAATTTAAATTCGTATTAAATATAGTAGGGGAAATTGCCATTTTTAATAGCTGAACAGACATGCAGGATTTAAAAAAAAGTAGATTAGATGATTTATCTTTTGTTCTCAGGGATCTTGTAGTGTAGAATCATAAGGAATTCTGGGGTATATCTTTGCTCTGAGACACAGAATCTTTCTGTAATAGAAATGCCTACTACTGAAGTATTTAAGCATCAAGTGTCATGTTGTCTACTTTTAGATGGTTCATGAGGAAAAAGGGAAAATGATGATTTGGAGGAAAGGTGGAAGGATTATATAGATATTTGGTTTATCAAAGGGATTATTGTATTATTCTTTGAACTTTTCTGTATTTTGAAATTTTACAAAATAAAAAGTCATAAAAATAAAAACAAGAAATGCTTCCTAATTTATTTTATTTTATTTTATTTATTTATTTTTTTTTTTTGCCTTTTGTCATTTTATGGCCGCGGGTTTATGGCCGCACCCGCGGCATGTGGAGGTTCCCAGGCTAGGGGTCTAATCGGAGCTGTGGCCACTGGCCTGCGCCGCAGCCACAGCAACGCAGGAACCGAGCCGCGTCTGCAACCTACACCACAGCTCACGGCAACGCCGGATCGTTAACCCACTGAGCAAGGGCAGGGATCGAACCCGCAACCTCATGGTTCCTAGTCGGATTCGTTAACCACTGCGCCACGACGGGAACTCC